>MCJB01046567.1:75964-149480 GCA_002018475.1 Nicotiana obtusifolia
GTATTTTATCACTGTTTCCTCACTGTGTTGATGTATTACTTGAACTCAGTCGTGTTGATTTACACTGTTTTACAACTCAGCCACTTTTACTTAGTTTTTGAGGTTTACATAATATTTTAAATGATATTTTGGACTGAGGACTACGGTTTTACTATGCCCGAGGGGCAGGAGATGATTTTTCTGACTGAGCGCGGCCGAGGGTCAAATGTGAGGTTTTACTGAGTGATATGAGGCCGAGGGCCTGAGATTTAAATGACATTTTAAATGATGTAAATGGGATCGGGTGGCACGCCGCTATGGGATTTAATGTGAATAGATCGGGTGGCACGCCACTACGGGATTTGATGTGAATGGATCGGGTGGCACGCCGCCACGAGATATTGCGCTTGGGCCGTAAGGGGCTCCTCCGGAGTCTGTACACCCCCAGTGAGCGCGGGTACCCATGGGAACGGGTGGCACGCCGCCACGAGATATGATGTGGAATGTAGCCCGAGGGGCTAGTATGGTTGTTTTCCTTTGCTTCATGTTAATTACTTGAGATATTTACATGTTTACTGTGTCGTTGTGGATTGCTTTATGCCTTATGTGTTTTCTTACCTTCAGATGTTATTTATAACTATTACTCACTGAGTTGGAAGTACTTACATTACTCCCTGCACTATGTGTACAGATTCAGACGTTATCGGTTCCGTTCCGAGATATTGACTACCACTGTCAGGGCGGTGATTCAGAGACTACGAGGTAGCTGCAGGCGTCCGCAGCCCCGTATCTCTTTGTATTGTTATTTCAACTTTCTTCAAAAATTGTGCCAGAGATATTGTAATAGTAATCTTGCTATTAGGATTTCATTAGTTGCTCATGACTTTGTGACACCCCGGTTCTGAGAGATATATTATCTTTGTTGTATCTAATTGCTCACATTACTCACGAGGTAGCTTAGGGCGTGATATGAGAGACTATCAAATTTTCTTCTTGAGAACGGGTTAACAAGAGGTAAAATTGACAACAATTTCTTCTGATGAAGACATATAAGGATTTGCTAATTATCCAAATCTATGTTGATGATATTTTGGTGCTACTAATGAATGTTTGTGTAAAGATTTTGCAAAATTAATGGGAAGTAAGTTTGGGTTACAAGTTAAGAAAACCGACAATAGGACGATGATACATCAATAAAAGTACATCAAGGAACTATGCAACATATTTGATATGGACAATGCAAAGATAATTGATACTCCTATATTCATTCTTACTCATTTGGATATGGATGAATCTGGTTCGTTCGTTGATGAAAAATTTCATAGAGATATATTATCTTTGTTGTATCTAATTGCAAGTAGGCAAGATATCATGTTTAGTGCTGGACTTTGTGCTAGGTTCCAATCAAATCCCAAAGAGTCGCATTTGAAGGTTATGAAGTGGATATTGAGTTATCTGAAAGTTACTCAAGACTTGGTTATTTGGTATCCCTCTGGTGGTACTTTTTAATTAATGGGTTATGCAGATGCTAATTATGTTGGTTATTTGGTAGACAGGAAGAGCACATCTTAGATGGCTCACTTCCTGGGTTCATATTTGATCTCTTGGGTATCGAAGAAGCAAAATTTTGTGGCTTTGTCAATTACAAAGTCTAGGTATATTGCTGTAACGTCGTGTTATGCTCAATTATTGTGGATCAAGCAATACTTAGAAGACTATGATGCCGCAGTTGAATGGGTTCTAAATTTTGTAATAATACAAGTGTTATGAATATGATAAAGAACCCGGTTCATCATAAGAGGACTAAACATATTGATGTCAGATACCAATTTTTGAGAGACAATGTGGAGAAAGGCCATGTATTTATGGATTCTTGCAAGAATAAGGAACATATTGAAAATATATTTATCAAAGCTTTAAGCAGGGGTCACTATGAGAGGAACCGCTTGGAGCTTGGTTTGATTAAACTGAACTAATCATCTTCTTCATTCCCTTAATAATTGGCTATGTTAAATTAAAGTGTTTAGTTGTCTAAGTATTAAAAATATCTAACTCAGTCTTATACTATAACAGGTTTGCACGCATGGAATGGTCAAGTAGCTTAGGTGAGGTCTGATGATATTATCCCTATTCTTTAAAGGACACTTAGTTGCATTGAGGAAATCAACCAAAGAACCTGGTTATTTCGGAAATCCGATATGTACCTCCTCTCTAGTACATCATTGCATTTGTTTGTTGAATTGTCACATTATGAAAAAGAGGTTGTTGAATCAAATCTTGATCGTATCCAAGTGATTAAAACTATAATCATAACCTCCATTAGTTAGTGCAAAAAAAGGAGAACACGTTCCAAAAAGGATGCCTACATGTCTGTTCCACCCAAGCTACAGCCAATTAACTGCCTCTGTTAAACTTTTGAACCTTGGCCGCCTCCCTTTCCCTTTAGGAACCTGATAAGGAAATAAAATTCGTGATCAATTGGGACACTAACTTTCAAGTTATTTCACGTGTTTAATCCCCACACACTGTTTAATTCCTCACAAATCTCTCTCTAATCTCTCATCTCTTACCAGAACACGAAGCGAGAAAACCTTGAGTTTAAATTTTGTAGAAAACAAAAACTCTACACAATGTCGACCACACAAACCTCCCAAAATTTGTTTCTTTTAATTCTGAGCACACCCAAGTTGTTGGTGTTTATTTGTAATGACCCGACTGGTCATTTTGGGAGTTGTAGCCTCGTTCCCCCACTTACTGCTTATTTTTGTGCTTTATAGCTGCTATGTGCTTGCCGAGGTAGTTGGTTTGCGTCCGAAAAAGATTCGGAATGGGTTGAGACACTTAGTCTCAAGGTTGCAGGCTTAAGTTGAAAAGGTTGAACGAATATTGATTTATATGTAAACAACTCCGGAATGAAGTTTTGATGGTTCTGTTAGCTTCGTTGGGTGATTTTGGAGTTAGGAGCGTATCCGAATTGTTATTTAGAGGTATATAGTTGAATTAGGCTTGAAATGACGAAATTTGGAATTCCTTAGTTTTCATTAGGTTTGAATTGGGGTGAGATTGGTGTTTTAGTTGTTATTCGATGTGATTTGAGGGATCGACTAAGTCTGTATCATGTTTTAGGACTTGTTGGTGTGTTTGATTGAGGTCTCAGGGGCCTCGGGTTGATCTCGGATGGTTAATAGATCAAAAATAAGACTTAATGTATTGTTGGAGCTGGGGAGTTTGCTGGTGTAACCGCACCTGTGATTTTGATCACATGTGTGAGCTCACAGAAGTTAAAAGGGCAGAGTGGGCTAGTGGTTGCAGGTGCGAGGGAAATTCCGCACCTGCGTGACAGCAAATGCGGACGAAGGGGTCGCAGGAGAGCAAGTGACTACAGAAGCGGACTGCTTCTCGCAGAAGCGGAAGCGCGATCACAAAAGCAGAGGCAGTGGAGCCTTGGCAAACCGCAGAAGCGAGAGATTTCTTGCACTCACGAGACCGCAGGTGCGACTAAATGAGCTACAGGTGCAAAAGCACTAGGCAGTGTTTAAGTTCAAGGTTTTTTGAGATTTTCTTCAGTTTGAACATTTCAAGATCGGGACTAGGCGATTTTTGAGAAGGATTTCGAAGGGATTCTCAAGGTAAGTCACTTATGATCATTTTTAGTCAATAATATTAAATTATCATTGAGTATTCTGACTAGATTACGTGTTTTTGAGGTATAATATGGGAATTTGAGGCTAGGGACTTAGAGAGCTTAATTTGGAGATTTGAGTAACAATTTGGTGTTAGAGCTTAATTTGGGAATTTGAGGTTGAATAGGCTTTCGGATTTTATAACTTTTATCGAATTTCGAGACGTGAGCCAGGGGGCGACTTTTGAGTCGACTTTTTGATTTTTTATTAATAGCTTAGTATTTACCTATGGAATTGATTCCTTCAGCCCGTGTTGATTGTATCGAACTGTTTGTGGCTAGATTCGAGGCATTTGGAGGCCGATTCACGAGGCACGGGCATGTTGGAGTAGAGATTTGCACAGTTTGAGGTAAGTAACACTTCTAAACATGGTTCTGAGGGTATAAATTCCTAAATTACGTGTTATATGATTAGTATGGAGGTGACGCACATGCTAGGTGACGGGCGTGTGGGCGTGCACCACAGAAATTGTGACTTAATTGTTCCCATGGAGTTGCATAATCAAATAATCATGTCAATACCCACATACCCTCTACATGTTAGAGAAATTGAGTAGAGTCTCATGTTAAAATCATACTTAGGCCAGGTGCCGATATTTTTGGGGAACCACAGAGATCGTGTTGCTCTTGAATTACTTGTTTAATTTACAATTATGTACTCAGTCACATCTATCATTGCATATTATATCTCAGTCTCTATTGCCATTCATTGATACATCATATCATTATGTCGAGCTAGTTTTTATGACGTTGTGAGCCCGAAAGACTGGAGAGGTTAATGACTGAGTGAGGCTGAGGGCTTGATTTTGAGTGATATTCATGAGATCGAGCTGCACGCCACAGCATGTTTTATTGATTTATGCCTGATTTCGCTCATTATGGCGCTTGGGCTGAAGGAGCCCCTCCAGAGTCTGCACACCCACAGTGAGTGTAATTTATATTATATTGAGGGATGGATCTTCCCTGGGCTGGACAGTACTGAGTTATAGACTGTCAGTTGATCTTTATATTGAGGGATGGATCTTTCCTGGGCTTGATTGGCCATATACAGTATTGAGTGATTGAGTATTCTGATAGTGTGAGTTCACGAGACTTCCATTGTAGTGCATCACATACAGCATGTGCATTGGCATGTATATATAGAGATGTCACATTCCTCATGTCATTCTGAGTTGATCTATTTTTTCTTGTATGGAGTTATCTGTTCAACTTGAAAGCATGCCTACATTTTTGTACTATAAATTCTATATCGAACTGTACCTGCTGAGCTCGTCACTACTTTCAGTGTAATAGTTAGTCTTATTACTTACTGAGTTGGTTGTACTCACACTATAACCTGCACCTCGTGTGCAGATTCAGGCATTTCGGGGCGCGACAATTGTTGATTGCGGAGTCCGGACGGTTGGAGATCATCGAGGTAGCTACTGGGCATTCGCAGACCTTGACTCTCCTCCCTTATCTTTCCTGTTATTTATTTAAGTTTTATTCTCTAGACGGTATACCAGACCATATCTTTTTGTAGATGCTCATGTACTAGGTGACATCCCGATTTTGGGAGAGATATGTATTGAGTTATGACTTCCTATTCTGTTTTTAAAAGATTTTCCTTTAATTAAGTTGTTTTCATATCTTTCAAAGTTTTATGTATTGGAAATGTCTGAGTAGTCGGCTTGCCTAGTACTATGATAGGCGCCATCACGACAGGTTTGTTTTGGGTCGTGACATTATTCCCCTTCAAAACTGCAAACCAAAATTTCCCAAAATTCCAACCCCACTCAACAATAAGAATCCCAAAAATCCATTTATGAAAGACCTAAGTTGGACGTTATTGACTTCTCTTATGAAGAAGGAAGTGAGAACTCTGTTCCTATGAGTCCAGCCTTTGACGAGGTTTATATTTAGGGGGAAGGAGCCAAAGGAAGGGAAAAGAAAAATAATCAGAAGTAGTCTTTAATAGTTAGGGAGACGAGGCCCCAGAAACCCCTAAATAAGAACTAGGTTTTTCTACCGCTAGTGAGGGAGAAAAAGATGAAGGTGAGAGATTATACCGAAGATGTTGTGGAAACTGCAAAACAAGAAGGGTTAGAAAATTTAGGAAAGAAAGGTGATGAGGATAATCCAGAAGAGGAAGTTCAAGACAAAGAATCTGGTTGTTTAGAAGCTTAGAAGAGAGAGCCTAGTTCTATAGGAATATAGTTTTCTAACACTGATAAAGAGACTACTAAGGAGAAAGAGGGAGAAGAGGAAGTGAACAGGAAAGACATGATGATGATGATTCTTTGGCTCTGGCTGAAATGATGAGAATTGGGAAGGAGGTGTTGTTGGCTGAGGGGATATTTGTTCCTGGAAAGTACTATAGAAAATTCGCCAAGAAAGAGCCAAAAAAGAAAATAACTCCTGCAACTAAGAGAAGAGGAAAGGTACTTGAGAAAGCAGACGAGGAACAAAAGAAAAGAAGATAAGAGAGAAAGGATAAAAAGGTATTTGACTTACCTTTGCTGATGATCAAGAATATGGCTAGGGCAGCTGATTTACCTAAATGGAAAAATGCACTACCTTACAGTTTTATGCTTACTCAGGTGTTCACTCGCATGGTTTTTTGAGTGAAGGAAGAAAAGAACTAGGAAGGATATATTTGACAAACAAACACTAAAGAAGTGTGACTGTCTCCGGAAGGAATCAGGTTCAAAGAGCAGCAGGCTGCTAACTCGGTGGCTTGATGAACTGAGAAATGCCAATGAAGAGAAAGAGAAGATAAATGAGGAGAATGCCTCATTGAAGGAAGAGAATAGGCAACTGAGGGAGGATATGACGAAAAAGTAAGCTACAACTACTAAATGCCTTGAAAAACTATTAGGGCTTATAACTTTATATTGGTTTGGAGCTTTATGGTTTAATTGGTGTATATATAAAATTTTCTCTTTTCCGGTTCAATGAGTCACATAAAAATGGATAATATCTTCAGATTAAATATTTAATCTCTTAATTTTTGTGCATGTTAGTGTAGCAAAATGGCCATGTGGAATGACCCGACCAGTTGTTTTGAGTTTTGGTATTTCGTTACGTGATTTGAGACTTTGGGTAGCTTAATATGATATATTATGACTTGCGATTATGGTAAGTTTTGATTTTGTTCGGAATTGGTTTGGAAGAGTAATTCTTATTATGGAAGCTTTAAATTGGAAGAGTTGATCCAGGTTTGACTTTTGAGTGAACGACCTTGGATTTGTAATTTAGTCATTCCAATAGGTTCGTATAGTGATTTTGGAGTTGGGAATATATATATATTTATATATATATATATATATATATTTATATATTTCATTCTGGATGTTCCTAGGAGATTTTGACTCTATTTGTCAGAAGTTGACAATTTGAAGAATTGAAGAGTTCATAAATTTGAGTGGTAGTTGACTTTTAGGTTAATGAGCTTTGATTGTAGGTTTGAGACCTTGTATAGGTCTTATTGGTTGAAATAAACTCGTGTGCTAAGTTTGGTTGTGATTCGAAATGTCTAAGTATGATTTGGACGCGTTCGGCGAAGTTAGAAAGTTTGGAAGTTAAAGAATTGTGTTGATCTTTGATTCTTGGTTTTGTTATTGTTTATGATATTTCAAGTCTTTTGACAAGTTTTTATGAAGTATATGGACTTTTTGGAATTATTGGACGGGGTCCCGCGGCCACGGGTTAGTTTCGGGGTGTTCGGGAGAGGTTTTGGATGATAAGTTGTAGATATTGGGCATCAGGTTGCAGAGGCTTGGTTTAAGGGGGCGTGTGTCGCGCAACCTCAGATAGGCTTGCCTATGGGCATCGTGCCGTGCGAAACCCATGCAAGGAGTCAGGTGCTAAAAATTCAGCATTTTCTATTTAAGTCTCATTTCGTACATAAACTTCATTTTATCATTTTAGAAGCTACACAATTCATATTTGAGAGATTTTTCATCTACAATCTTGAGGGTATGTAATATTCACTTAGATTTGATCATATATCGTGGTTTTCCATAGCTTTCTACACCTAAACTATGGAATTTTAAAGTAAAATTTGGAAATTTTGTCTACAACATAAGAGAGTGTATTTTGGAGTTTTTAGTATCGATTTAGATTCGGATTTTAAATCTTATCACATATTTTAATTCGTGAGGTTATGAGTCAACAGAATCTACCCCTATACTCGAGTTTTGACTATGTGGGCCCGAGTTATTTTTTGTTAACATTTTAAAATTTGAGTAAAGATTGAAGCTCTATTGTTTGGGGTCGAATTCGATAGCTTTATTTGACTTCACTGAGTAATAATTAACTAGATTCGAGTCAGTTGGAGGTGGATTTGAAAGGAAAAACATTTTTGGCAGGTTGAAGGTGTTTCTAGTTGGAGGTAAGTCTCTTGTCTATCCTTTTAAGAGGAAATTCTCCTCATAGGTGCTCTATTTGCTACTTGTTACTTGATTTAGGTGCCATGTATATTCAAGGTGGTGGGCGTATATACATAGCTAGATTGTGACCATAGCCAGATAGAGTTAGATTTATAAAACGCCTTGTTTATACTATTAAATTGTTGATCCATGTTTCTTTTTGTGCTATGGATACATGATGAAACTTAATCATGATTAAAGACCATTTTAGAGTTATGAATTGCTTGGACATTAAGGACTACTTTCACCATGTTGGGCCCTTGTCATACAATTTCCTTATATGATTTATTATTTAATGGCTATTGGCTTACTTTTCTCTTTTTGATATCATGATCAGGCTTAAGAATGTTATACAAGCATAGTTAACTGTTATAAAAAAGTTAAAACATGATTGGCCATAGACATCTTTATTAAATTAAATATTCATTCGTATTTTATTATTATGTCATGGTGTGTCTTTATTATATCATTTTATATGCATTGTATGAGTTGGAGAGTTGGATATTAAGGAAAGTTGAGAATTTTGGAACCAAGGACATTGTGAGCGGATCTTGGTTATTTATTATTGATGGATTATGACTAGATCGGATTGCACGCTGCAATAGTGCTTGGATATGAATCCTTCCCTCCAGAGTCATGTGATTACCCATGTTACTTTTGGCCCTATGAGCGCATGCATCTAGCTTAGTTCTCAATTTGGACACTTGGCTAGTGTCAGACACATAGATTTGTGCTGTGAGATATTAAGAATGGATTATGAGCATGCATTTGCATCCTAGATTCATCAAGTAGATTTCATATCAGCATTGATTTACTCTTGTTATGAGTATGAAAAGAACTAAGGTATTTGACATTTTATCTATCTCTTTTGCCTAAGAAGCATGCTTGAATTCCAGTTTCACTACCTTTACCTTTTTACTTATTTGATGATATCATGCTTTATTTCTTATACTAGTTATGCTTCCACTTATTTATTGGAATATTAGTAGGTGTCAGTATCGTCCCCTCGTCATTACTTCTTTGAGGCTAGTCTTGGCACTTACTGAGTACCATGGTTTTGTACTCATACTATAATTCTGCACATTTTTGTGTAGATTTTGAGGCAAGTACTAGTGGTACCCATCCATCTATTTAGGAGCTTGCATTTGAGGCTTTATGGAGAGCTGTCCTATTTGTTCGATCGACAACACGTGGAGTCCACCCTTGTTTATCCATATTTGTCTGTTTATTTCCTTCTAGATAGATGTTATTGTTAATAAAGACAATTTAGTATTGTTAGATGCTCGTACAGATGTGATATAAGGTTAGTTTGTGAGACATTTATGGTGGTGTTTATATCCTTTCTCCAACTTACGCATTCACGATGTTGGTTTGAGACTTAATCCACTTTCTTATTTATACCATAACTCCGTTAATTATTTAATAATTGGATTTTATTATTGTTATTAAGTGTTGGCTTGCTTAGCAAGCAGGTTAGGCGACATCAAGACCATTGGTGGAATTTTTTATGGTACAAGTTGGTATCAGAGCTCTAGTTTCTAAGGGTATCAATAATCACGAGCATGCCTAGGAGAGTCTTGTGTATCGGTACAAAGACTTCAGTATCCATACGTTAGAGGCTATAAGGCTTTAGGAACTTTCCCCATTCTTGATTCCTTATCGTGCCACTTTATTTCAGTTTGAAGCTTATATCTTTAGTTTCTTCCTATTCATTCATACGCGATGTTAATCACTCGATATCAATTGGACATCGGCGACTTGTGATGCTGTTGCAAATGTAGTGTGGGATGATTTTCTGTGTGTTATGATGGTAGGCTACTATCATCACTTTGTGGAGGGGTTTTCATCTATTGCAGCCCCATTGACTAAGTTGACCCAAAAAGATCTTTCTTTTAAGTTCTATGATGAATGTAAGGAGAGCTTTAGAAGCTCTAGATTTCTTTGACTACAGCTCTAGTCTTGGCATTGTCCCCAGGTTCAGGGCCATACACAATGTTTTATAAGTCTTCCCGTGTTGGTCTTGGTACAGTGTTGATGAAGGATGGTAGGTTAATTGCTTATGCTACATGATAGTTGAAGTCCTATAAGAAGAATTATCCGGTTTATGATTTGACGTTAGTAGTTATTGTGCATGCACTTATGATTTGGAGGCATTAGATGTATGGTGTGTCATGTGAGGTTTATAATGATCATAGGACTCTTCAACACCTATTGAAGAATAGGGAGTTGAATTTGACGTAGCGGAAGTGGCTTGAGTTGCTTAAGGATTATGACGCCACTATCTTATATCATCCAAGTAAGACGAATGTGGTAGGGGATGATTTGACAAGGAAAGCGGAGAGTATGGGTAGTTTGGCATTCATTCTAGCTGAGGACAGACCTTTGGCTATGGATTTTCATGCCTTGGCTAATACATTTTTTACATTGGATATTTTCAAGCTTATTAGAGTTCTTGCTTGTGTTGTTACGCAGTCATCCTTTTTTGTTTGCTTTAAGGGTGATTAGTATGATGATACCCATTAGCTTGTTCTTTAGGACACAGTGTTGCGGGCTGGTTCTGAGGAGGTGGTCATTGGAGATGACGGTGTATTGCAACTTTAGGATAAAATTTTTATTCATAATGTTGATGGTTTGAGGGATTCGATTCTTGAGGAAGCTCAGAGTTCGTGGTATTCCATTCATCCAGGTGCTACAAAAATATATTGTGCTTTGAAACAGCAATATTATTGGGGAGGAATAATAAGGACACTGTTGGACATGTCTCGTGGTGTTTGAATTGTCAGCAGGTCAAGTATGGGCATCAGAGACATGGTGGTTTTCATTATAGTGATGACTTCTTACATTTAGAGAGTTCGAATGTAATGAGAAGGGTTTGCTTGAGATACAAAGGGAATAGAGATGCTTGATTATCAACTTGGTGTCCAATATAGTCTTGAGTTTTGGATGTGTTAATGGACCTTTCAATTGTTCATTGGCTGAATGAAACATATTCTTACAGCCTATGGACTAGTGTAGACTTGGGAGGATTAATTGATCACATAGTGGTTGTAACCATGGCAAGGTCATCGAAAGATGTTGATTCGAGGCTAAACATGTGGGATATCTCCTGTGAGAAGGTTTGAGGTTGTATATTTTCTTATGAGGTTCCTATGAAGAGTTTTTTCTTCTATTTAGCGGAATGTATGTACTACGATGTGAGTTTGGGTCACTTGAGGAAGATGGCAAGACTATCACAAGTATGAGTGTGTATGTGTGCTGGTAATTTGGAATGTGTTATGATTAGTGCTACATGAGTTTATGAGAAATTCAGCTGAATAACAGTGCGAGATCATGGTAGCTAAGGAGGAAAGTCATTTTAGGTTCTTGGGTGATGTGATTGTGGCTTAAAGCCAAGTGGAGAAGTTGACCGTTGATAATCGGATCATTTGGACCTGTGTTTATGTAGTTTCTAGACTAAGGTACGCATGTGGATTAGTTATGACTTGAGGAGGATGACATCAAGGATGATTCAGGTAAAATGTATTAGCCAAGGCATGAAAATCCATACTAACGATTCTTAATGCATGTCCCCGAGGGTAAGCAAATGGAAATCATCATACTAACGATTCTTAATGCACTTAAACAAGGATGACTCTGCAACAACATAAGCAAGAACTCTTCTATGCTAAAAAATACCCAAATCTTGAAAACATATCGACCAAAGCCTGCGCATCCATATCCCAAATGCCTCTTCTTTGCTGAAACAAATGCCAACCTCCAAATCACGAACTGGGTAATCCTTATCATAGGATGCGACCGCCGAAAGCATAATCAATCACCCTACTATTCTTCACCAACACCACGTCAAGACCAAAGAATGAATCATCACAATACAATGTATAAGGCCCCAGACCCGTGGGCAACTCCAACACTAAAAACTGCAATTGATGGCAACTCGTCCGCACAATGACAATAGTGGTCTTACCATGTACATAGGGTAAGAACATCTCGCACCACATTTATAGCATCATCACAACTCACTGGTACCCAACTGATATAGAGTACCCAACATTGCATATGAATGAATGAAAAGGAACTGAATACATATGCTTCAAGCTGAGATAAAGTCGCACGATATGGAATAAAGAAAGAGGAAAGTTTCTAAAGCCGTGATGGTTCCTAAAACCGCTTGCTTAACTTTTAAATCATAGCGAAACTTTGCAGACAAGTTCCGAAAAAGGTCTTAAAACCGCAATAGGAGTCTAATAACCCCAAAGTCAACATCTGATCAAACTTATGAACTCTTCAATTCTTCAAATTGCCAACTTTCAACAGATAAAGCCAAATCCTTCTAGGAATATCATAATTCAAATCAAAACATATGTCTACGTCGAAAATCACCATACAAATCTAATTTGAATCATCAAATCAGCAATTCGAGGTCATTTACTCAAGAGTCAAACTTTGGTTAACTCTTTTAACTTTAAGCTTCTAAATTGAGAATTACTCTTCCAAATCAACTCCGAACCTCTCGAAAATAAAAACCAACTACACATAAATCATAATGCATAATATGAAGCGACATAAAGTCTATAACCCTTGCATGAAGCGCTAAATCTCAAAATGAT
This sequence comes from Nicotiana obtusifolia, assembly GCA_002018475.1. Taxonomy (NCBI): domain Eukaryota; kingdom Viridiplantae; phylum Streptophyta; class Magnoliopsida; order Solanales; family Solanaceae; genus Nicotiana; species Nicotiana obtusifolia. Next base: position 88,642 of record MCJB01046567.1, read on the forward strand.
TGGCCGAGTCGTTATAGATGGTGGTTTCGGACTTGGGCGTGTGTTTGGATTTAGATTTGGAAGTTCCTAGAAGTTTTTGACTCTATTTGTCGAAAGATGGAAAGTTTGAAAAGTTCATAGGTTTGACCTGAATTTGGATTTTATGTTATTGGATTCCTATTGGTGTTCTAGAACTTTCAATAGGTTCATTTAGTTGATTGGAACTTGTGTGCAAATTTTAGTTGGAATCCAAAAATTTTAGGCATGATTTAGACATGTTTGGTGAAGTTGGAATATCTGAAAGTCAAGAGAAGCATTTTAATCTTTGATTCTTTGTTATGATATTATTCGTGGTGTTTTGAGCATTTAGATAGGTTTGGATTAGGTATTAACACTTGTTGGTATGGTTGGATAGGGGCCCGAGGGCTCGATTGTGTTTCAAAATAATTCGGAACCATGTTGGAGATTATAGGATTAACTAGTTCTGGTATATCGCATCTTTGGTGATTACTGTGCAGATGCGTGGTCGTAAAAGCAATGCTTCCAGCACTTCTGCGAGGGTCACATTTGCGAGGATTTGCTAGTTTAATGACCTGGCCGGTCGTTTTGAGTATTTTAACCATGTTTTCCATATTTGATGATTTAAATATGTGTATTTATAGTTACGTGACTTTCAAGGTGATTGGTTTGGTTTCATGGAGGTTTGGAGTGAATTGCAATACATAGTCCCAAGAATTTTTTTTTTTTTATAATCACTAGGCTGTCTGCCTAGTGCTGATTTTCATATATATAACAAAATATACAGAGATTGAGGGGGTCATGAACTTGACCTCCATATAGAGAAGGTGTACATCCTTGGTCATCCACATTTGATGACCAAATATACCTAAGTAGCTTAGATGAGTCCGACCTATAATGATGTAATGACTGTCTATCTTATAACATCGATAGGCAGTCATATATACAAAAACAGTGAGTAGTGAATCTAGGTCAACTATATAAAGAAGTATAAATGTTCCTAATTCTAAGTGAGTGATTTAAAGTAGAGTCCTTGTTATACATTCAGATCTATTTCTATCAAAATACAGAGATCTTCTAGGATGTGTGCTATATAGCAAGGGATAGCAATCTTCATTTTTGCTTTGACTTTGGTAAGGAAGGCAAGAATGAAGATGACTAGTACGAAGTGACCATATAGCTGTGAGGTGGTAAAGATATTCTCTGGTGTATGTAGGGAAAAACTGGGTTGCTTTCTTCTTCCAAAAGGTGTTGTACTCTATGTCCTGCTGCTTGTATCTGCTGCTGCCATTTTTGATGTTGGTGAGATTGGCATTTTGTGTTCCTGCATGTTCTGATTTCTTTATGTTGCTGCTATCCCAGTGGATTAGTTTTGGATTCAAGTTGTTGTTGCTGCTGCTGATTTGGTTTGCTGATGTGCACGTGATGTTGCTATTGTGATTGCTCCTGGCCCTTCTGCTTGCACTGCTGTTGCTTCTACTGTTGGTGATAATTCTGCCTTTGCTTTCATTGATGTTGTTGCATCTGAGCTTGTTGTTGTTGTGATTTCTGTTGAGCTTTTGAAAAGGTTGTTTTTGTGCTGCTTGAACCTGTAGCTTCAGTTGAAATGGTATGAGTTGAGTGTCCTGTATCTCTGGCTGCTGCAACTGCTGTTGGTGAGGTGGGCTTGAAATCATCTTGCTGTTGCTGATATTATGACTGTTAATGCTGCTTTTGGTGCTGGTAGTATTGCTGAGGAAACTGTTATGTGTGTTGCTTTTTGTGCCTGGATGGTGTGGCTCATGCTGGACTGAAAGAGTGCTGGTTTGACTGCTGTTGCTAGTGTTTCTCTGATGCTATTGCTGCTACTGTGATCACTGTTGATACTGCTGTCCATGTGTCTAAAATTGATGTTGAGTCTGCTGTTACTGCTGCTGTTGTTTCTTCTGTTATGTTTATGGAGAAGCTGCATTGTTGTTGTTGTGAATTGTGTCTTCTGTGAGCTGTTGGATGGATACATGTGTTGTTGGTAATCCTGTTGATGATCCTGTTAATGTTCCTGCTGATATTTTTGATTCTGCTAACACTGGTGCTGTCATTATTGCATTTTCTGCTGCTACTATGATTGCATTCATAGGAAGACTGGAGTTTATTGACCTTGGAAACAGTGATGGAGGTGTAGGATCCTGGTAATTGGTGAAATTGCATTAGAATGAGCACTATAAGTGCTGATACCACACAATGCAATTTCACCAATGACCTGGACTTTTGTGGACTGATGTATCTGAACTTTATGCTTCTATGTGCAGAGGAGCGTTGTCTGAGGATGTCCTGCATTCTTGACTTCCATACATCTACAACATTGGGCACTCCAAAATTTCTGCACCATTAACAGAATGATTGGCATTGAGAAGGTAGCATGATTTGAGCCTTGCTGCTACTGTCAATGCTAATGTCTCTGTTACTGCTTTTAGCAGTCCTGGTGATGCTGCTGGTGTTAAAGATGCTGTTGGATCTGCTCTGAATCTCACATTGCTCCTTTGTCTCTGATTTACACTGCTGCATTATTTGTTGAAGGAGCAACTGTCTTCTGTTACTTGAGGGAGTTCCAAGTAATGGGCCAATTATTCGATTAGCAGTCCATTGGAAAGTCAAATGTTCCATACTCCTGCTGCAACTGATGTTGCACCTGATGCTAAGGCACTTTGTTCCTAAAATAGTACTTGCTTGTGATAACTGCTGAAATCCTTGCTCTTTACTTTTGATGTTTCTGCAGCAGTCCTGCAAAATGAACAGACAGATTATGAGTGTATAAAGCCAGAATGGATGCTGCATTTGTTGTTCTTGTAGCTTTGTGTTTCTCCAGTTGATGCTTGCTCTGAGAATTATGTTCTGTGTGTGTGCTAAATTGCTGCTGGTGCAGAGCTTCCTTCTCATCTGTGACAGTTGCTGAGATAGCAACCATCTTCTGCTGCTGGTGTTTCTGCTACTAAACTTGTTCTCCACTTCTTTGATTGCACTGCTACTATTGATAACAGTCCTTCTGATGCTGCTGATGGTAAGGATGCTGTTGTACCTATTCATCTCATCTTTGGTATACCAGTAGTTTTGTGTTACTGATCTGCAGTACTCCTGCACACTTAGCAAAAGGATTATGGAAGTAAGGAAGCAAGGGAGCTGTTGCAATTGGGAAACCTGTGGTCTTGTATATAGCAATCTCCTGTTTGATCTGAATGATCTATCCTCTGTGTGTGTGTTGCTTTATTGAGTTTTGAACACCTAAAATATACCTGCAACAACTTAAGCATTATCAGTGTCATGGCTGCTAGATAACAACTGTGATGGCCACCTGATTTGCTTGGATTTCCTGTGTCTAAAGGCCGGAATGTCTTGCAGATCAAGACATATCTGTCCCCTTAGTTGAACAGGTAGATCCTGTTGGTCATTGTAGTGAGTAGTAGTGTTTAGATCATGACTCAATTTGGCAAGTGTGTCAGCTGGACAGTTTGCCTCCCTCAAGACATGTGTACATTTGAAATTCTGGCACTGTTGAATCAGCTTGGCTATGTCTGCTACTAGCATACTAATAGTCCAAGGGGGAGTTGAACTGTCAGTTAGCCATTGTACCAGTAGTTTTGAATCACTTTCCAGATGGATTTTTGTGTAGCCATTGCCAATGCACCAGTGCATACAAATGTAAGCTGCCTCAGTTTCCGCTTGATTAATGGTGGCTTCTCCTAGTGGGCTTGCAATTGCATGGATTAAATGTGCATGGTGATCTCTAATTATGATCCCTGCCCCTGTTTTTCCCGGATTTCCTAAGGCACTACCATCGGTGTTGATTTTCACATAGCCTTGTGATGGCTTTTGCCAGGCCACTTGCTGGACAGTGAGTTGGTGTCTCAGATTTTCAATGACAGGGTAGACTTCTGTCCAGTTTGGGGGCCAGTTTATGTTGGGGTATGATGTTCTAAGTAACATAAGAAGATCAACTGTGATAGAGTACAGTGTTCTAGTCACAGAGGGTGTTTTCCTTCCATACTTAGCTGAACATCTATTTTTCCACAGGTTCCAACATATGATGATTGGCAGAGTATCTATGATTAGGCTGTGCACCTCATTTTCCTATTCAGGAGCCACCATTTCATTAGGTGCATTTTCAGTGATTGCCTGTGGTCAAGAATACCTACTGGCCCATTGAAATACTTCCAGACAATTTTAGCAAAGTGTCCACTGTGGAAAATATGCTCCACTGTTTCCACACCAAATCTGATGCAGCATACACATTTTGTGACAATGGGGGGTCCAAACTTGGCCATTCTATCATCAGTAGGGAGCTTGTTTCTCAAATCTCTCCACAAACAGAATGACCATTTGAAAGGGATCTTTTTGTTCCATGTCATTTTGTTAGAAAAGAGGATTTGGTTTTTATCCCTTAGCACTGACCATGCTGATGAACAAGAAAACTTACCAGAGGTGGATGGTTGCCATATTGGTCTATCTCTGAGGCAGGGATTATAATGTATTTTGGTTTGGAGGATGATGGGAATCATGGCCACAGGTGCCATTTGATTGAGTTTTTGAATATCCCATTGTCCTCCACTCCAAAATTTTGAAACTCTAATATTACCTGGCCTGCCTCCTATATGTCTGTAACCAGCTAGGTGTCCAATACCTAACCAGTTATCCCACCAGAAACTGGCGTTTCCTGCATGCAATCTCCATTTGATGTGAGAATCAGCAGTCTTTTTGGTGATCATCAATCTTCTCCATGATTGTGATTGTCCAGAATCCTATTTTTTGGACATGGGATGGGACCTTTTGCAGTATTTAGCAAGGAGGAATTCAGTCCACAGTGAGCGTTTGGTTCTGAAATGCCACCACTGTTTGTATTCCATGGATTTATAAATTTCAGCTATGGATCTCAGACCAATGCCCCCTTCTTCCTGTGGGTAAGTTAGTTTGTGCCGTGATGCCCACTGGTACTTATTCCTCTCCTTGTTCATCCCCCAGAAGAAATTGGCTGCTAGTTTCTCAATCTGTTTTAAGAACTGCCTTTGGGTGTGTGACAGCAGAGACCAGGTGTATGGGGAGGGACTGGAGAACATGTTCTATTAGAGTCAGTCTGCCACTATAGGACAACATCCTACTATGCCATCCTCTAATCCTGCTTACTACTTTAGTGATGATGCAGTTGAAGTGCCTAATTCTCTTCCTGCCTGTGTACAGGGGACATCCTAAGTAAGTAAGCGGGGAGTCTTTTCTGGTGAACCCTGTCAGGCGGTGAATTCTTCTGTTGCTGTAATGGAACACAGAGGAAGCAGTCATGAAGTGGCTTTTATTTTTATTAATTTGTTGTCTAGATGCCAGTTCATAATTCTGCAACACTCTCATGATCTTTAGCAATGAAGTTTTACATCCAGAGGTGAAGATAATCACATCATCTGCAAAGCTCAGATGTGTGATTTGAGGTCCTCTCCTCTCCATGTAAAATCCATTAAAAAATTGATCATGTGTGAGGTTGTTAAGCATTTGGGATAGCAATTCTGCTCCCAAAATGAAAAGTGAGGGGCCAAAGGGTCATCCTGCTTAAGACCTCTGGTGGAATGGAAAAAACCATATCTGGTTCCATTAACTATGATGGAGTACCAATTGTTTGACATTGTTCTCCAGACCATATCAATGAATGTTTCCCCAAATCCCATCCTTCTCATCATGAGGCATGTGAAGGAACAGTATACCCTATCATATGCTTTTGCCATGTCCAGCTTTATGACTACACCTCTGTTGGGTTTTTTGATCCCTTGAACAATTTCCTGTGCAAGAATGATGTTCTCTGAGATGCTTCTGCCTTTTATAAAGCCAGTCTGGTTTGGAGAGATAATTCTAGGGAGAATAGGAGCAAGCCTCAAACTGAGGATCTTAGATACAATCTTATTGAGGAAATTGCTCAAGCTTATTGGTCTAAACTCAGATAGAGTATTGGGGAACTCTACTTTGGGTATTGGGACCAAACATGCTTGAGTCATGTATCTGGGCATGGATTGGCCAAAAAGAAGGCTTTCACCACGTTTAGGAGGTCCACTTGGATGATATCCCAGCAAAATTAGAAGAACTTCCCATTGAATCCATTCGGCCCTGCAGCACTAGTTGGACTCATTGAGAAGACTGCCTGTTTTAACTCTACCATCGTAGGTTCTTTGCTAAGATTATCATTATCTTCCTCTGCAACCTGTGGTGGAATGTAGGATAGAAGATCATCTCTAATAGACCTCCCAGGATCAGTGAACAAATCTTGAAAATGTTGACAGGCTGCTTGCCCAATTGCTTCATCTCCAATGATCCATTCATTGTCCTCAGTCCTGATTTTATGTATATAGAGTTTCCTCCTTCTATCTCTAATCAGGCAATGGAAGTATTTAGAGTTGGCATCTCCCTCCTTAAACCATTGCAATTGTGTTTTTTGCTTTAAAACAGCCTCATCAGTTTTCAAGTGCTTGATGTATTGAGCTGTGAGTTCATAGGCTGCTAATCTATCTGTTTCCTTGTTGGTCCTAGCCCAAATTTCCTCTGCTTCCCTAACTTTATCCTCAAAGTCTTTGACTTTTTGGAAAATGTCCCCATACTCCTGTCTCGACCATTTGGAGAGTGCATGGTTTAGGAGTTTGGTCTTCTGGTGGAAGATCCACATTGGATTTCCTAAGACAGGGGTGTTCCAAATTTGCTGTACCTGTGGCATGAATGTTTCGTTTTCTGTCCAGCAATTGAGGAACTTGAAGTATCTAATGGCATTGGTCTGTCTGTCATTTAATTCCATGAGAAGTGGGAATATCAGAGCCTGCAGATGCCAAATGTGTGATGGTGGTAGCAGGGTGTGCTGCCAGTCAACTATCATTTGCCAATACTCTGTCTAATCTTTTCCAAACTATTGAACTAGGGCCTCTACCATTTGACCATGTGTACTTGGATCCATAGTAACCAAGATCAGTAAGACCACAGTCTCCTATCATGCTCAAGAATTCTAAGCTTTTGTTGATTTGGTAAGATGCCCCCAATCTTCTCTTCGATGGTGGCTATGACATTCAAGTCACCTACAACACACCACGGAATAGAAGTTATAAGGGACCTAGACCTCTAATTGTCCCACAGTGGCCTCCTCAATATAGGTTTACATTTGGCATAGACAACTGTTAAGCACATTCTTTGAGGAAGTGCAAAATGTGTCAGCTCAACTGTAATCTGTTGTTCATCCTGGTCCAGGACTATGCCAGTGAAGTCCTTGTCCCAAAACAACCAAATCTTATTGTTGGAGTTTGAGGTTGCGCACTGCATGGCAAGTTGGTTTTTGTATTGGTCGATGTGGGAGGTGTCTAGAAAGGGTTCTAGGATAGCTATGAAGAACAAGTTGTGGGCATGCTTCAATGATTTGAGCCTCTCAATGGCTCCAGAGGTTCTGATACCTCTGACATTCCATATGAGTGTGCTAATCATCAAAACTGGGTTGGGGGGGGGGTTGATTTTTGGTGGTATGTTACTGCTCCTAGCAGCTCTGCTTCTTGTTAACCTTGGTGATGGGTGATACGACCTGGGGGATAAGCCATGGTTGTGGATTATATCCTGTTCCTGTTGTTCCCCATTGAAGGTATCAATTAGGAGGTTGCAATGTTGATCCTCCTCAGATGTCTCACTAATATCAGTGTCCTCCTCTACACTTCCACTCATTTCGTCTTCTAAAAGGATGGGTCTGTATTCATCGAAGACAAATGAGTGTTTGTTGAGTGGACATGATTCAATGGGATATATGGTTAGAGTTGTGTTCTGGTTTTCTGGAGGTGAGGGGTCCTTTTCATGGTTTTCTTTCTCTTGCTCTTGAAGCAGAGGCTGAGACAGTAAGAGATCTGAGACAGTATCCTTGTAGGACAGTGTCTTAGCAACAGGAGCATCGTGTGCTTGCTTTGTTAGTTGGGCAATTGGACTTTGTACCAAAGGAGTGGAGTGTTGGGGAGTTTCTGCAGGTTCACTGATTGTGATTCCTGCATTCTGCTTCTTTATGGCTTTCCTTTTCTTTTGATTTGGTTTGTTTTTTGATTTTGGCGATTGAATGCTAAATTCAAGCACTGCAGGGGCTTTTCCCTTTGCAAGCCTTTTCATAGCATCACTCTGCATGGCAGGTAGATCTTCATCTGTGCTGAGTACCTCACAGATTACTTCTTCAGTATCATTATTAGAGATCAACTGTTTCGAAACTAAAACATCAGAAATAACAGAGGGGTTATGGGGTTGGGGAATGACATTTTGATGTCCGGGAGCATTCTTTTCTGATATAGAAGAGCTATAAAGGGATTGGGGGACAGAATTCAAAGTATCAGAATTTCTCCTTACCTCCGTCGTTTCAGTAACAGCAGAAACAGCAGATACAATAGGGGGATGGGGGGCAGCAATTAAACTATCAGAAACAACAGAGGGATTAAGGGATTGGGGAATGACATTTTGATGGCCAAGAACATTCTTTTCTGAGATTACCTGAGAGTGTGTAGAAAGAATACCTGATTGTGTTTCTTGATTGGATGACAGATTGGTTGTTGCTGTGAGCTGGGCATCCCTTTGCTTAGGCAAGTAGATCTGTTGCTGCTGTTTGGTCTGGTTGATAGATTTGAAGTTTTTTTTCTTTTGGGTTTGCCAGTCATCCTTTAAAGGAACAGATCCTGATGTTTGGTTTTCCATGCTCTGTTGGTGATTCTGTGCAGTTTGGTCCTTGTTCTGTTCCTTTGCTATCAGCATTGTTGTGGCAGTCATTTCTCTGTCTTTTTGCTGGGAGGTAGTAGCCTTGTTTTTGCTAGGATTTTGGCCTTGTGAACTACTGCTTGCAGCTGCAGCTTCTTCTTTTCTTTTCTGGTTCTTTTCCTCTTTCTTTTTAACTTGGCAGTTTTGAGTTGAATGACCCTAGTGTTTGCAATGTGTGCAGTATTCTGGGACATTGTCATATTGAACTTCCAACCACTGACCATCTCCATTCACATCTTCATCATAGCTTAACCATACATGTGTTGGCCTTTCTTTGGTAAAGTCAATTTGAATTTTGACCTTTACGACACTGCCTCAGGTTTTCTGGAATGAAGCAAGGTCAAGGAAAAGAGCTTTACCTATTGGTGAGAGCAACAGGGTAAGGATTTCCATGTAGTACAAATGCCATAGAAGCTCAGGAATGACTATCCAAACTGGTACAATTGGTGAATCCTTATTCGGCTTGAATGCAGGGTTCCATGCTTTCAGTTTCATCACTTGGCCTTGGATGTACATGTATTGCTTAGTCCACACTGTATCATGATCGTACTCATTGTCTAGATCAATGTAGACAGTTCTAGTGTTGAAGTGTGCTATTTTAACTGCTCCTCTTAGCTCAGTCTAAGCTATGAAGCTTTTCCTAATGACTTCCATTCTTGGCATTGTATTAAGGAATTTGCCTAGCACTGTATATTTGCATCTCTCTGCAAACTTAATCATATAATCTTCTCTTTTGAACATAACAATTGGCTTCCCTTGTTTTGTTGTAATGCAGGGGGAGTAAATTGAATTGGAGTTATCTCAACTTCGTGTCGGGCCCTCAATCTAGTAACAAAAGATTGGGTAACAGTGGGAGGGGGAGGTGTTGTACTAGTTTGGTTTTTCCTTTTGTTATTTGTGTTAAGTGGTGGGACTGTTTTATTGATTGGTGTGTTCTGGATTACTGGTGTGGCAGTTGGCATATCTGTTGGTTCTTTGGTTGGTAATTTAGATGGTTTCTTGGGGTGCTTTGGTTTGTCAAAGTTAGAAGAAACCTTGAATGGGAGAGGAGTTAAGCTTACAGGTTGTTCGTTGATCTGCTTGTCATTAGCAGATGTTGGCAGGGGAACATCATTGACTTGTACAGAGTCTTCAAACTGTTGAGGTATGGATATAGGGGCTTTAAACCTGACCTGTTTACTATGGCTTGTGGATGCATGGGAATTAAGATGAACTGGTGCTTGTGGCCTCAATGTCTCTACATTTTTGTTGGACTGTTCTTCTGTACTAGATGGCAGCTGAGAAAAAGTTCGAGCAGGTTGTGCAGCACTTGTTGTATCCATTGTGTTAATATCATTACTAAAGCTTGTAGGATCAGATAGGGTAGAGTTGGCAATCAAAGGGATCACCACTGGTTCTGCACTGCCCGTAATCTGCACTGCTTTTGCAGGTTGAAGTAGAGCTTGATTTTGGACTAACTGTGTTTCTTTTGTGATTCCCATTGTGGTAACAATTGTGCTGGAACTTGGAGTATTACATGAGACAGGACTTACAAGCATTGAGGATGTCTGCAACGACCTAAAGCCACTGGCAGTTTGCTGAACTTGTGCAAGTGAAGGAAAATTAGGGTCATCAAGTTTTTGACAAAGTTCTTGTGTTTTTTCTTGACGACTAGTTTCCTCTTGACCCCGAGAAGATTGAGGGGGACCTTGGACCCCCCAATTGGGTTGCTACAGTCATTCCAGCATTTAATCGAACACCTGGTGTGCGCGACATTGCCAAATGTTCCTTTTGCAATGTTGTAAGGTTTGGTTCAGTGGGAATTGGAATTGAACGGTGGAAAACAATCTCCTGAGCCTCTCGAGTCGATTGGCATTGGTTTTGGGTCAATTGGCATAGCCGAGCACTGATCCCGACCAGCTGTTGCATTTCTGCCATGTTCAAGTGGTCGGAGCTCACTATTCCGGTGGTGGAATCGTCTGAAATTTGGTGGGGAAGTCGGAATGGGCTTGGAGATGATTCCCCAGCACTTGGAAGGGCTCAATTTGGTTCAAAATCGAGCGAGTTATTATCAGTTGCTCCCAGGCGATGAAAAGCTACAGTGACCCCAATCGTTTTTTGATTATCTGCAGCTACTGGGTTGTTTGTTTGGACTGATGTTTATTGGGGAAGATGCACCTTTGAGCGGTGCTTTGTTTGGCACAAATCCGGTGGCTTTTCACAACAGGACGAGGGAGAATCGGTCATCTGAAGTTAGCGGCGTCACTGTTCAAGCTCGTCGCACTGTACGGAGAGCATTCAGAACTTTTGCGGCTAGTCCCAAGATTGGAAGCTTAAGTTGAAAGAGTTGACAGGAATTTGACATTTTTATAGACTACTTCGGAATGGAGTTCTGATGTTTCCAATAGCTTTGTATGGTAAATTTGGACTTAGTTGTATATCCGGATGTGGATTTGGAGGTCCGTTGTTACATTTCATGTGTTCGTACGTCAAAGTTTCGTGATAAGTTAATCGACGTAAGCTAAGGAGTGAGATTATTTTTTAGGTTATAAGTAATTATGCCATTTATAACAGGTGATAAGTAAGTGTCGTGAAGTTTAGAGGGTAAACAAATCAATGAAAATGAGTTGCATTGAAGTCTGTCAATTTGGGATAAAATACGGTCCAAGCTATAATACCCCGTATTTATGGACTAGTGCCATACAAGGTACCACATGACCATGATAGTAAGGTGTATAAAGTATGCTAAAAGTGATTAGTATTTTAAGTAATTTAAGATATTACCTAATTATGTTGGTAATGGTTTAATTATTGATTTTAGTGGAAAGTTAACTAAGTAATTAGAAATTGGTGGATAAGTATTTGGTGGAAATATCATCCCAACATGGCAGCGAGTGGGTTATATTTGCTAAGACCTAATAGTGACATTTTGGTATATGTGGCTAGGTGGCTTATTTAGGGGACTCTTTGGCAATTAATCCTTAAAAAGTGGGGCCCATAACCCACTTTGATAAAGAAATCTTCCTACATCATTAAATTGCGATGTTTATATTTGCTAACTAATGGATGGGAAAGCCACAAAAGAATTCATACGACCCACAAAATGCTATAAGCAGCGTGACTTGAAATTCTAAGGGAGCACGGTATAATATTTCTCAAGAATATCATATGGATTTTTCCCTAATTCAATTCTCCGTTACATGTTTTCCGCATAAGATGTGGGTAAGAGGGATTGTTAAGAGAATTGGCTCAGGTATGTTAAGGTTATCCCTTCTTTCCTTTTGGCATCATCCATACGATACAAATGAAACGAGCAAACACACAACTTTCATGACATTATAAACTTTTCAGTGTTCACAAAGTTATTTAGACTTACAGGTGGATTCCTTTACTCCATGTTTCTTTTATGTCTTTTATGTACTGATTTTCATGCCTTGCATACTTGGTACATTATTCGTACTGACGCCCCTATTTCCTTGGGCCTGCGTTTCAAGCCCGCAGGTGCAGGTAGGCAGGCTGACAGTCCCCCTTATTAGGTTACTTGATCAACGAGAGTCGGTGTGCTCCATTTGATCCGGAGCTGCTTTTAGGTTTTGGTACGATATATTTGTATACAGATATGGGTACGATAGGGCCCAGTCCTATCCTTTATACAGTTGTACACTCTATTAGAGGTTCGTAGACAGTCTTGTATAGTTGGATAATATGTGGCCTTGCCGGCTCGCCCTACCGTATTCCATATATATATATATATATATATGTCTTTTGGGCATGTTTTCCTCATAGATGTTATTCACGGGATTCAGCAGTTTATTGACAGATGTTATACATGACCTTCCATTATTTGATGTTTTATCTTAGACATATGTTTGGGGTGTTCGACATGTAGGCTGGGGTACTCGTCATTTCCCATCTGTTTGGCTCGTGACATCCGTAGGTTGGTTTGGTGCTTTTTAGAGAAATTTGGAAAGTTGAAGGTTTGGAAGGTTGATAGGTCTGACCGAGAATTGACTTTGATGATATCGGGTTTGGATTTTAGATTAGAGAGTTAGAATAGGTCCGTTGTGCCATTTGGAACTTGTATGAAAAATCTGAAGTCAATCCGAGTTGTTTAGGCTTGATGATGTTTGTTTTGAATTTGAAAAGTTGGATTAGTTCCTTGGCTTGAATTGAGGTATGATTTGTGGATTTGATATTATTTTATGTGATTTAAGGCCTTGAGTAGGTCCGTATTGTGTTTTGGGATTTGTTGGTGTGATTGCAGGGGGTCTCGGGGGCCTCAGGTGTATACCTGATGAGTTTGGAACCATTTCTCCACGTTTTGGAATTGGTGATTCTCAATTCTGGTTTCATACATCGGGATCCCGATAGGGCAGTCGCGTTTGCAGAGGGTATTTCTGATGGTCGACGAGTTTTTCTTTGTGTTCGTGAAGGTGTGAGTGCATTCGTGTAGCTTGGGAAGGTAGTGGCCTTCGCAATCGCAGTGTCGGGGACTTGTTCGTGTAGAAGGAGAGGCTGGTAGGGGTGTCAGGCTTTTGGCCTTCATGATCGCGAGTGGAGCATCACATTCGTGTAGTGTCAACAGTGGAGTGCATCGCATTCGCGAAGGGTTTTTGTGAGGTAGTGTTTGGTTGTTCTTCTCGATCTCAAAGTTGGTCCCGCGATCGCGAAGGATATGCCTGGCAGATCATATGTACTCTATTTTCGAGGGTTTATTCAATTTAACATATTTTGACTTGTAGAGCTCAGATTTGGGCGATTTTGGAGGGGATTTTCATGATTTGGATTGGGGTAAGTGTTTTTTACTCGGATTTGTTCGTTGTTCAAGATTCAAACGTTGATTTTAGCATTTAATTGGTGAATTAAAGTGAGGAAATTGAGGATTTAGTAAAAACTTTTCTATAGCATAAATTGATGATTTGAGGGTCGATTTGAGGTTTGATTTGGATGAAACATATATATTTGGACTCGTATCGAAGTGGGCGTTCAGATTTGTGAGTCTGGTCGGGTTCCGGAGAGGGGTCTTGGGTTGACATTTAGGGTTGACTTTTTTATTTTGATTAAAGATCTTAGATATCATTTGTAACCATTTCCAATTGCTTTTATTAATGATATTAATTTATTTTGGTTAGATTCGAGCCGTTCAATGGTTGATTCACGTGGGAAGGGCTTATTAGAGGATTGACTATGCTTTCCTGAGGTATGTATCATACCTAAACATAGTTGAGGCACTAGTTGCTTGAATTATTTATGATAACTACGTGCTATGGGTGGTGCATATGTGTGGGATTGAGCCCACGTGCGTGCATTGAGGTATTTATCCATGCTCGGGATTGTGCTTAGGCTATGATATGCCTTGACTTGATTGCTAAACATTATGCTATGATGTTTCTTATATCTGTAACCCTGTTGTGAGCTATTTGAACTACGTTTGTGGTTACATAGATGTTAATCTCCTGATTGAACTTGATAATTACTACTTTCGTGATGAAATTTGCCTAATTTGAGCTATGATAGCACACTTTGCACATGAGTACACCTTGTATGTCACTTATACTAGTCCAGGAGTATGAACTTTGATATTCATTGATCGTATACATATATTCTTGTTTATTTTCTTTCTGTGTGATATGGTTTGGACTGGTAGCATGTGACTGCGCCGTGCGGATTGTGTTATTGAACATGTGACCACGTCGAGCGGATTGTGATTTTGAGCCTGTGATCACCTCGGGCGGATTGTGATATTGAGTCTGTGATCATCCCCGGCAGATTGTGATATTGAGTCTGTGACCACGCTAGGTGGATTATTATTATTGCACGTGACTACGCCGTGCAGCGTGTGGATATGGATTCACCCCCCTAGGGTCACCCTCTCATGTTTCTTCTTGATGGTGTACATGCGGATTGAGGAAAACTGATTAGTGATCCGGTATTATTACAGAAATTCTAAGGAAAAGCTGGCCAATGTTTTAATTGGTTGTTGTATTTCATCTTTACTTGCAACTTCCTTGACTGCTATCTGATTTATTTGCATATCTTCTTTATATGATGGAATTTTTGACTGAGCGGAGTACGTTAAGTAATTATGTGCGGCAAGGTGGTTCTTTATGTGTTTCATGACTTTATTATATTATTGTTCTGTACTTGTTGGATTTTTGAAATATACAGGTGATTAGCAAATATCATTTATAATTCTTTCTTCTATTACCTCTTCGAAGTTAGTTGTGATACTTGTAGAGAACATGGGGTCGGTTGTACTCACACTATACTCTGCACTTAATTGTGCAGATACAGGTGTTGGACCGAGCCTTCAGTAGCGGAGTTTTGCTCGCTGAGTTATCCAGGAGATGAGGTGGAGCTTCATTTCGACTGTAGTCTTGGTGCCTTTGTTCATTTTGTGTTGTTATTTTTATTTCAGACATAATTTAGCATTTTAGACTTGTAATCTGTCTAGAGCTCATGATTCTGTATTTACCAGTTCTGGGGGGATTTGTTATGTATCGGCACCGTTGTTTCTGTTCGTTGGCATTGGACTTGTACTATTTCTATCAATTCAGTATTTAGATTTCGTATTTGTTATGCTTGGCTTGCCTACTAAGTGAGTTAGGCTACATCACAGCCGGTTGATGGTTTTGGTTCATGACAGCTGGGCAGGCAGGGCCACACCTGCAAAGGTTTTTGTCGCACCTGAGGTGCCGCATCTACGGAAGATGGACCATAGATTCAAGGTTTTCTTGGGGGCTAGAACTTCACAGAAGCGAGACTTTTGACCGTATATACGAGAATTCTTAGCAGACTTTATATTTCGAGGGATTTGCTCGTAATTTTACTAATTGGAGTTTTGGAGCTCCGGAATAGGTGATATTTGAAGGGAATTTGACTACTATTTTAATTGTAAGTGATTTCTACTTAATTTTGATTATATACCATGTTTCCCCATGGATCAATACACTTAGATTCTGAAATTTGAAAGAGAAATTTAGGGTTTTTGTCTACAATTTAAGAGAGTGTAATTTGAGCACTTGAGGGTCGATTTGGACTCGATTTTGGAATCTAATCACATATTTGGACTAGTAGGGTTATGGGTAGTCGGGATCTACCCCTTGACTCGGGTTTTGACCATGTGAGCCTTGATTGACTTTTGGGAATTTGATTAAAGATTGAAGCTTTATTATTTGAAATTGATTCATATGGCGTTGTTTGACATTATTGAGTTGTATTTGACTAGATTCGAGTCGTTTGGAGGTTGATCGAGAGGAAAGGATATTTTGGAAGGTTGAAGCTTAATAGGTATAGGTAAATCTTTTGTCTATCCTCGTAAGAGGAAATTCTCTCCATGGGTGATCTATTTGCTTATTGTTTCTTGATTTAGGAGCCACATATATGCGAGGTGACGAGTGCATATGCATATCTAGGTTATGACCGTATTCGGTAGTGTTGACTTGAAATATGCTTGTTTGGATTATGTGATGTTATTACCCATGTTTCAACTAATTTTGTGACTACGTGATGATTCATACTTATGATCTAGAGGCATGCTTAAGGTTATGACTCGATGAATTGGGAATGAAGGATTATTTTTCCATGTTGAGCCTTATTATTAATTCGCAATCATACGCTTGTCCTAATTGCCCCATGATTTGGTGGTTAGATCGCTTAATTGACTCATGTTAGATAATACAATTAGACTTATGCATTCTTAAATAGCTTCTTGGGCCATTGTGGTAAAATAATTCACATTATTAGCTATAGCCATATTTTACCCATATGAGCTTTTATTTGCATTCTTATTGTTTTGTTTGGTGCTTTTGTATTATATTATTTGGTACACATATGCATGAGCGGAGAGTTGGTTATTGAGGAAAGTTGAGAATTTTTGCACATGGACACTATGAGCAGATATTGACTATTGGTTATAAATCATTAATTATAAATAATCAATGCTTGAATATTAATTTGTCCCTCAAGGGTATGGTGAACACCCAAGATATTTTGGGCCCTGTGAGCGTCAGCACCCAGATTTTTGGTGCTTAGTTTGGACACGTGGCCTGTGTTAGGCACATGGATTTGTGTTGTGAGGTATTGAGAAAGGATCCTGAGCATGAATATATATATACTTTGGCTCATGCAGCGGTTTTATATAAATGTTGTTGACATGTATCATGTCTTTATACAGGATTAAGATGTTGATAGTTTATTTGATAGCTTAGTGTCGAACCCTCGCTACTACTTCTTTGAGACTAGATTTGATAATTACTATGTACCGTGATTTTGTACTCATACTACACTTCTGCACATTTCGTGCAGGTTCTGAGACTAGTATTGGTGGTGTTCATCTAGTAGAGTAGGAGATCTAGCGGAGACTTCGTGGTGAGCTGCTTTACTTGATCCGATCTCGAGCACATGGAGTTCCCCTCCCTAATTGTATATTATGTCTATCTATTTCTTTTCGAACAAATATTGTTGTTCAGTCGACACTATTTACCCTTGTCAGATGCTTGTGATTGTTGTGGCACCGGGTTTTAGACATTGTTAGACAGTTTCCTCTTAGATATTAACATTTATGGTATTGGTTTTGAGACTATTTCCGCTTTCTATTATATCATGATTCTAGTAAACTCTTCATAATCTGCTTTGTTATTGTTGATTGAGTGTTAGCTTATATGGTCATATTATATCATGATTCTATTAAACATTTCAGTAGCCTATGGTGAAGATGGTCAGTTTCCTTGATGCATTAACCTAGGGCGGAGTAGTTTCAGTGGCCCCAACCATATCTCAGGCTGGTGTGGGATCTCAGACCCCTGTCACTCATATTTCGGAGATGGTAGCGGTTAGGTTTCAAACATCTAGGGTATTGCCAGTTGGTGGCGAGCAACCCATTATAGAAGCTGGGCCTAAGATTATGCTTGCCAAGTATGCTGAGGAGCAGAAGAGGATAGAGAGGTTTCAGAGATTACATCCTTCACACTTTAATGGTGATGCCTCAGAAGATGCCCATAATTTTCTAGATCGATGTCATCAGATGCTTCGCAATTTGGGTCTGGTGGAGTCCAATGTAGTGGATTTCACTACATTTATGCTGGGAGGAGCTGCTAGGAGATGGAGGAAGACTTATAAGCTGGACAGGCTAGCTGGTTCATCTTCTCTTACTTGGACTCAGTTTTCACACTTATTTTTTGAGAGGTACTTCCCGCTCACCAAGAGGAATGAGTTGAGAGGCCAATTCGAGCATCTTCAGTAGGATCGTTTGTTAGTGACTGAGTATGAGGCCAAATTCATACAATTGTCTTGCCATGCAGCTTTCTTGATCCTCATCGAGGCAAAGAAGGTGAGGCCATCTGGTGACGGTTTGACTTATGGCATTAGGGTTGTTATGGCCAGAGAGTTAGAGATCAGGACTACTTTCCATCTGTCCATAGATATAGCTCGGGGGATTGAGCGTATTCGCAGCCAGGGGAGAGAGGCCATGATGAGAGACAAGAAGCTTCGTCACTCTGGTAGTTTCAGTGGTACCTCATATGGAGGTAAGGGGTAAGTTCGGTAGAGGTCGTCTTGGTAGGCCAGCTCATTTTACACAGCGTGGAGCCCGTGGTGCAGTGGCTTGACCATCTTTCAGCACTCCAATCATCTTTTAATGCTCTTCCAGCAAGCTCATATCGTTCTTCGTCTGTTCTGGGTTCCTTCAATGGGTGTTCAAGTCCTCAAGGCAATATCAGTCTTAGCTACCTCATTCATAGGGGTTTCTATGAGTGTGGAGAGTTCATTCATCTGATGAAGTAATGCCCCAGGCTTGGTAGAGACATAGCTAATTAGAGTCCCCGGCGAGTAGTTCTTGCACGAATTGTATCACCCCCTGCCCAGTCAGTTAGAAGGGGAGGGTAGGTAGTGATAGGTTGCCATAGAAGGGGAGGCCAGGGTGGTGGAGGCTTGACCAGTGGCAGTCAGGCCCATTTTTATGCTATTTCTAGGAGACCTGAGGCGGTGGATTTAGATGCTATGATCACATGTATGGTTTTGGTCTATCATAGAGATGCTTCTGTATAGTTTGATCTGGGGTCTTCTTATTCGTATGTGTTATCATATTTTTCTCTTATTTGGATATGATTCGTGGTTCTCTTGATATTTCTCTTGATGTATCTACACATATTGGTGATTCTATTTTAGCGGATTGTATATATAGGTCTTGTGTGGTTAGTATTGGGGGTTATGAGACTAAGGTTGATCTTTTGTTGCATAATATGTTTGATTTTGAGGTGATATAGGTATGAATTGATTATCTCTTTATCATGTTATTCTTAATTGTCACGCTAAGACCGTGACGTTGCTATGCCAGGTTTATCAAGGTTTGGATGGTGGTCCTCTTCGTCACACTCTTAGCAGGGAGATTTCATTTATGAAGGCTCATCGGATGGTTAAGAAGGGGTGTTTTGCGTATCTGACTTTTGGTAGAGATAATAGTGCTGATACCCATATTGTTGAATCAGTTCTAGTAGTGAGGGAAGATGTATTTCCTACAGACCTAGCAATCATGCCACCCGATAAGGATATTGATTTGGTGTCGGGTACTCATCCCATATCTATTCCACCGTATCACATAGCTCCAATTGAGTTGAAGGAGTTGAAAGAGCAGTTGTAGGAATTGTGAAGAAGAATGATGGTTCCCTAAGGATGTATATTGATTACAGGTAGTTGCAAAAGGTCACTATCAAGAACAAGTATGCATTGCCTCATATTGTTGATTTGTTTGATCAACATTAAGGTGCTATGGTATTATTGAAGATTGACTTGAGATCGGGTTATCATCCGTTGAATATTAGGGCATCTGATATCCCTAAGATAGCTTTCAAGACTCGTTTTGGGTATTATGAGTTCTAGGTGATGTCTTTTGGTTCGACTAATTCCACAACAGCTTTTATGCATTTGATGAACATTGTATTCCAGCCTTATTTAGATTCTTTTATTATTGTGTTCATTGATGATATCTCGTTATATTCCCGTAGTGCTGAGGAGCGCGAGCTGCATTTGAGGATTTTGCTTCAGATTCTGAGGGAGAAGAAGTCATATGCTAAATTCTTTAAGTGTGAGTTTTGGTTGGATACAATGGCATTCTTGGGCCACGTTGGGTTTAGTAATGGGATCAAGATAGATCTGAAGAAGATTGAGGGAGTTTAGGGTTGGCCCGGACCTTCTACATGTATAGAGATTGTGAGTTTCTTGGGTTAGGTTGGCCAGTATCTTCTCTTTATGGAAGGATTTTCATCTATTGCAGCCCCAATGACCAAGTTGACTTAGAAGGGCGCTCTGTTCAGATGGTCTAATGAGTGTGGGGAGAGTTTTCAGAAGTTCAAGACTACTTTCACTACAGCTCTAGTTTTGGTATTTCCCTCAGGATTGGGAATGTATACCATTTATTGATGCTTTATGCGTTGGCCTTCATTTTGCGTTGATGCAGGACGGTAGGGTGATTGTCCATGTGTTGTTCCAGTAGAAGACCTATGAGAAGAACTATCCACTACATGATTTGGAGTAAGCAGTTATTATACACGCGTTCAAGATTTGGAGGCATTACTTATATAGAGTGTAATGTGATATTTACATGGATCATCAGATTCTTCAGCCACTGTTCAAGAAAAGGATTTGAATTTGAGGTAATGGAAGTGGTTGGATTTGTTGAAAGATTATGATATCACTATCTTGTATCATTCATGGAAGGCGAATGTTGTAGCATATGCTTTTGTAGAAAGACAGAGAGTATTTGAGTTTGGCATTTAATCTAACTGTGAAGAGGCCTTTCACTATGGATGTTCAGGATTTGGCCAATAGATTTGTGATATTGGATATTTTGAAGCCTAGCAGAGTTCTTGCTTGTGTTATTGCGTAATTGTCTTTATTTGAGAGCATTAAGGCCTGCTAGTATGACGATCCTCATTTTCTTGTCCTTAAGGACACTGTGTTGCGGGGTGGTGTTACGGAGGTGTTTATTGGTGATGGTAGTGCATTGCGACTTTAGGGTTGAATTTATGTTCCTAATGTGGATGGATTGAGAGAGTTGATTCTTGAGCAGGTTCATAGGTTTGCGGTATTCTATTCATCGAGGTGTTAAAAAGATGTATCGTGATTCGAAGCAGCATTATTGGTGGTAGAAGATGAAGAAGTACATTGTTGGCCATGTTTCACGATGTTTGAATTGTTAGTAGGTCAAGTATGAGCAACAGAAGCCAGGTGGGTTGACTTAGAGATTAGTGATCTCAGAGTGGAAGTGGGAGCGCATTACTATGGACTTTGTGGTAGGATTGCCATGGACTTTGAGGAAATTTGATGCCTTTTGGGTCATTGTGGACAGATTGACTAGGTCTACATATTTCATTCCGATCATGACTTCTTACACTTTAGAGCAGTTGTCTCAGATCTGCATCATAGAGATTGCCTGATTACATAGTGTGCATGTTTCTATCATATCATATTGGGGTACTCAGTTTACATCGGACTTTTTTAGAGCCGTTCAGCGAGATTTGGGCATGCATGTGGAGCTGAGCATACATTTCACCAATAGATGGATGGGCAGTCCAGCGAACCATTCAGATCCTTAAGGATGTGTTGAGAGCCTGTGTTATTGATTTCAGAGGCCAATGGGATCAGTTTCTACCATTAGTAGAGTTTTCTTACAACAACAGCTACTAGTCTAGTGTCTAGATGGCTCCGTATAAGGCATTATATG
The DNA here is from genome assembly GCA_002018475.1 of Nicotiana obtusifolia. NCBI lineage: Eukaryota > Viridiplantae > Streptophyta > Magnoliopsida > Solanales > Solanaceae > Nicotiana > Nicotiana obtusifolia. The sequence continues at coordinate 110,102 of MCJB01046567.1, forward strand.
GGAGGCAGTGTCGTTTCGCGGTTGGTTGGCTTGATCCTGGTGAGGCTATGTTGTTGGGTACAGATTTGGTTTGTGATTCTTTAGAGAAGCTGAAGTTGATTCAGGAGCGGTTTCATACAACCTAGTCCAAGTAGAAGAGTTATGCAGATAGGAAGGTTTGTGATGTGGCTTTCATGGAAGGTGAGAAGATTCTTCTTAGAGTTTCGCCTATGAAGGGCTTGATGAGATTTGGGAAAAAGGGAAAGTTGAGATCTTGGTATATTGTCCATTTGAGGTTTTAGAGAGAGTTGGTGAGGTGGATTACATGCTTGCTTTGCCACCTAGATTGTAGGGAGTTCATCTAGTATTTCATGTTTCCATGCATAGAAAGTATTATGAAGACAAGTCACATGTGTTAGATTTTAATTTAGTGCATTTGGATTAGAATTTGACTTATGAAAAAGTGCTCATGGCTGTTTTGGATAGGCAAGTCCGGAAGTAGAGGTCGAAAGATATTACATCAGTGAAGGTTCAGTAGAGAGGTCAACAGGAACTTAGGAGACCAAGCATGATATGTTGAGCATATATCCTCATCATTTTGGCATTCCAAGTATGATTACAAGCTCGTTCGAGGACGAACGTTTGTTGAAGAGGGGGAGAAGATAATGACCCGGCCGGTCATTTTATGTGTTTGAGCCTTGTTCCCCTATTTTAATGCTTCCTATATATATTTTTTTGATGTTTTATGACCTTCAAGGATGGTTGATTTGGTTTCGAAAATGTTTGAGAGTGATTTGGAACATGTAATCTCATTTTGGAAGCTTAAGTTGTTAGAATTGACCAAGGTTTGACTTGAGTAGACGACCTCAGATTGGTGAGCTAATGGTTCCTATATATTCGTACGGTGATTTTGGAATTGGATGTATGTTCGGACTTGGATTTGGAGGTTCCTAGGAGTTTGCTTTGGCTATATTTTGCCGAAAGTTGACAATTAGAATGTTAAGAGAGTTCATGAGTTTGACAGAAAGCTTACTTTGACGTTATCAGGTTTCGATTGGTGTTTTGGGACTTTGGATAGGTTCATTTAGTTTATTGGAACTTGTATGCAAAGCTTGGTTGGAATCCAGAATGTTTAGGCATGATTGGACGTATTTGGTGAAGTTAGAATGTTTGAAAATTAAGAGAAGGATTTAGGTCTTCGATTCTTAGTTTTTATGTTATTAGTGGTGTTTTGAGAATTTAGATAAGTTTGGACTAAGTAATATGATTTGCTGGTATGGCTGAATGGGGGCTCGGGGGCTAATGTGTGTTTCAGAATTATTTTGAACCATTTAGAGTTTATTGGATTAGCTGGTTCTGGTGTGTCTCACATGCGGTGCTTATTTTGCAGGTGTGAGGTCGCAGAAGCGGCACTTCTAGCTCTTCTTTGAGGGTCGCATTTGTAGAGATGAAGGGTGTATTTTCGAGGATTGGCTACGAAGGATTTTGTTGCACATGCGATGCTGCATCTGCGGAAGATAGACCGCAGATGCGAGGTTGGCTTGGGGGCTAGAGCTTCACAGAAGCGAGCATAGGCTCGCAGAAGTAAGACTTTGGACCTGGGATGCGAGAATTCCTGACAGACTTTAAATTTCAAGGGTTTTGCTCATATTTCACTATTTTGATTTTTGGAGCTCGGGTAGAGGTGATTTTGGAAGGCTTTTTCACAATTATTTTGAGGGTAATTGATTTCTACCCGATTTTAATTATGTATCTTGTTTTCCTATGGATTTATGCACTTCAATTATGGAATTTAAACAGAAATATTGGGTTTTCGCCTACAATTTAAAAGAGTGTAATTTGGAAATTTGAGGGTCGATTTGAACTCGATTTTTGAATTTAACCATATATTTGGACTCATGAGGCTATGGGTAGTTAGGATCAACTCCTTGATTCGGGTTTTGAGCATATGATTAAAGATTGAAGATTTATTGTTCGGAATTGATTACTACGGCTTTGTTTGACGTTATTGAGTTGCATTTGACTAGATTCAATTCGTTTGGAGCTTGATTTTAGAGAGGATGATATTTTGAAAGGTTGAAGCTTACTGGTTGGAGATAAGTCTCTTGTCTATCCTTGTAAGATGGAATTCTCCCCATAGGTGATATATATACTACTTGTTGCTTGATTTAGGAGCCACGTATATGCACGGTGACGAGCATATATGCGTAGCTAGGTTATGACAGTATCCAGTAGTGTTGACTTGAGTTATGCTTGTTTGGATTATGTGAAGTTATTTTTCATGTTTCAATTGATTCTATGACTATGTGATGATTCATAATTAAAACCTAGAATCATGCTTAAGGTTGTGACTAGCGTAAAGGATTATTCTGTCATGTTGAGCTTTAGTATTAATCTATAGTCATACACTTGTCTTAATTGTTCCATGATTTGGTAATTATATGGCTGAGTAGACTCATGTTAGATCATATGATTAGACTTGTGCATGTTTAAATAGCTTATTGAGCCGTGATGATAAATTGATTCACAGGATTAGCCATGGTCCTCTTTTACCCACATGAGTTGTAATCTGCTCCGCATTTTTCTTATTATATCTGATGCTTTTTATTATTTTATTTTATACACATATGCATGAGCAGAGAGTTTGTTATTGAGAAAAGTTGAGGATTTTTGTACTACGGACACTATGAGCGGATATATATTATTCACTAATTATAAAATGATCAATTCTTGGATATGGATTCGTCCCTTCGGAGTCAGTGAGTGTCGATGTCAACCCCTCGCAACTACTTTTTTTAGGCTTGGCTTGAAACTTACATAGTACCGTGGTTTTATACTCATACTATACTTCTACATATTTTGTGTAGGTTCTGAGGCTTGTATTAGTGGTGTTCATCCAGCAGATTATGAGATCTAGTAGAGACTTCGTGGTGAGCTGCTTTTCTTGACCCAATCTAGTAACGACCCAAATTTCCCTGCCTACGATGTCGTGATGGCACCTAGTCTCTAAGACTAGGTAAGCCTAACAATTTACGGAATAACTTAATATAAAACAGAACTCAAATATCAACATATAATATATAAATATAAACTGCGATTCAAATAATTAAAACTCCCAAAATCCGGTAGAAATAAGTCACAAGCTTCTAAGAGAAAATACTAAGTGTCTCTATACATCAGAGTCTAAAGAGAATACGGATAACAAGATAATAAAGATAAAGAGGGACTCCGAGATCTGCCGACACTAGCAGATATACCTTGAAGTCTCCATGTACGGTTCAGCTCACTGGTATCTGGCCTGATAGGAAGAACCTGGATATGCACAAAAAATATGCAAAAGTGTAGTATGAGTACACCACAATGGTACTTAGTAAGTGCCAAGTCTAACCTCGGTAGAGCAGTGATGAGGTCAAGTCAGGGCCCCACTACAATAAAAGGAAACAAGGTAGAAGAAATAGTAATATAATGAAATGACTGAGAATTTAACACTGAGAAATTTCAGAAAGGTAATGACCCAGCAAATAGAGGTAAACAGCAGGGGGCACTCCCGAGGTACTGCCTCATAGTCCCAAACCTAAATACACAACAGGGGGATCTCCCGAGTTACCGGCTCGTAGTTCCAATAGTAAATAAGCAACAAGGGGATCTCTTGAGATACCGCCTCGTAGTCCCAAAAGTAAATATGCAACAGGTGAATCTCCCGGGTAACTTCCTCGTAGTCCCAACAGTAAATATGCAATAGTGGGATCTCCCGAGGTACCCCCTCGTAGTCCCAAAAGTAAATATGCAACAGCGGGATCTCCTAAGGCACCGCCTCGTAGTCCCAGAAGTAAATACCCAACTTGTAAACTATGGAACAACGAATTTACAGCAAGGATTCATAAGGTTAAAGAGTGAATACTAGATCACAGAGGCAAGTAATTCAACTAAGAATGTTGCACAAATTTCAAGTAAAAGTTATGACACGTAGACATGCGATACTAGGCTAAACATGATAGCTACACATGCTAAGGCAACTCAGTTAAGGAATTTAAAAGAAGACTACTCAGCAAGAACCGGAATTTCCACATCTAGCCCGTGTATGCACTCTTCACCTTGTGGCACTCACATATCATAAATTAATACAACAGTACCAAATCCTAAGGGGAGATTCCCTCACACAAGATTAGACAAGTCACTTACCTTAAATCTCGCCCAATCAACCGATAAGAATGCCTTTCCCTCTACTTTCCGACTCCGATCGGCTCGAATCTAGCCAAAATAATTACATTCTATAAATATAACCACTTGAAACTAATTTAACTAATGAAATTATGACTTTAGCAAAGAATTGAAAACTTAGCCCAAAACGCCGACCGAGGCACACGTCTCGGAAACGGGTAAAGTCACAAAATACGAACACTCATTCCACCACGAGTCCAACCATGCAAATTTTACCAAAATCCGACAACAAGTCGCCACTCAAATCCCCAAATTAGACTCTCCAAATCCTTATACTCAAACTCCCAAATTCCACCTTAAATACACATAAAGTAGGTGGGCCAATCAATGGGGAAACAAGATTATTGATCAAAAATGAGTACAAGACACTTACCTCAAGAAATCCTTCGAAAATGCTATCAAAAATTGCCATGCCCCGAGCTCAAAATGTTTAAAATGAAGCAAAATCGCGAACCCTTGTATTTAAGTGTTCTGCCAGCACTTCCGCTTCTGCAGAAACTTAACCGCTTCTACGGCATCGCAGAAGCGACCACTCACCCACATCTACAGCCAAATGCTCACTTCTGTAAGCTCGCACCTGTGGTCAATCTTGCGCAGGTGCAATTAGACCATAACGGGTGCACTTCAGCCATCTCACAATCCAAATTTAATCCATTAGCCATCCGGAATCCACCAAATATACCAATCACTCCTAAAACATCATACGAACTTAGTCCAGCCTTTAAATCACATCAAATAACGCTAAAAACGCGAATTGCGCATTGATTCAAGCCTAATAAACTTTAATATTTCAAACTTCTACATTTGATGTCGAAACCTATCAAATCAAGTACGATTGACCTCATATTTTGCACACAAGTCATAATTGACAACACGGACCTACTCCAACTTCTGGAATCAGAATCCGACCCCGATATTAAAAAGTCCACTCCCGGTCAAACTTTCCAAAAATAATCTAATTTACAACTTTCGCCAATTAACGCCGAAATGACCTACCGACCTCTAAACCAACATTCGGACATGCTCCTAAGACAAAAATTACGCTACAGAGCTATTGGAACCATCAAAACTCCATTTCAGAGTCGTCTTCACACAATTCAACCTACGGTCAATTCCTACGACTTAAAACTTCTGAAATTAGAATTTTCCATCCTAATCAATTTGAACTTCTCGAAATTTGATTCTGACTATGCGTACAAGTCATAAAACATGAAGTGAAGCAACTCAAGGACTCAAACCGCCGAACTATGCGCTAGGACTCAAAATGACCTGTCGGGTCGTTACATTCTCCCCCACTTAAACATACGTTCATCCTCGAACCTGCTGAGGACTGCTCCAAGGTTGTTTAAAATCACTTTTAACACCTCGTGCACCTACCCGTTCGACCACAACCCATGTCAGCACATTAGCTCGAGCCAGACTGAAGATCCTCCCAATAACCTTAGCTAACAAGCCTTAGAACCAAATTCCAACATCCGGAATTTTTCCACTGGACCCGATCCTAACATACGAACACTGCATCGATCACTAGACACTGCACGCAGCACGACCATGCTCCTCTGCTGAAATCACACCTTGCACCACATAAGTCGCTTGACCATAATAACATCATTCAGTCACAATCGCTGAAAGTTCACAAATTTGGTGCTTGTAATACATCTTATGACACATATAAGTCTTGCTCCAACTCTCGCAATACTGCCACAACGGAAAGGATGTGTCGAACTAATAACCACCTTTCGAAATAACAAATCATGGAGTCTCCCCTCCCGACAAGTACCATTATATTCATTTTTAACTGAATAACGATATATGCTCTTTAATGTACCCTACATAACTCTGATAGCAATGATCCCAGGTCCAATAACCTCTTCTTACCCAGTACAAGCTGCTCTGGCAATAAGCCATCTTAAACACTGCCAAAATCTCATATGACGCCAACAATGCGCCAACACGTTACAAACTCGAATGTGATACATAAGGAAGAACGGACTCTGGAAAAGAACTACCCAACCCGCGTAACGAATAAAATAACCTAAAAGATGCTATGAACCTTTCTTAGAGAATGAGAAACAAAAATACACAGAAACAAGTATAAGGAACCATGCTCAACATCTCACTGTTGCAGCGTGCAACCCGATCAACACATGATACTGTTGCGATGTACAACCCGATCCAAACAACATACCCATGGTAGCATGCCACCTGATCCACTTATAATAATAAATAAGGACATATACATCAAGCCATATGCTTCTACCTACGGAATACCGAATATCGGTCACAAGCACGCCAAGTGCCAAAAAAAATACAACTCTGGGGAGACGGATAGCGCAACATGCCACAAAATCCAAGCACAACTAAGGTGCGATAAATGACCTGCATCTCGAGAGCAATACTGCTCATATAGCACCATAGGCGACACGGGATCACAACACATGTGCGAATAATCAAGCCATCTCATAACCCAAATGGCACAATAGAGTATTACATGGAATAGCTGACGACGGGAATAACATCGAACGCTCGAAGAATCCACCGCAAGTAATGCCATGCTGAACAAACACATCAGACCTGATATAGAGCACACACTCACATTAGACCCACTAACGGACCCCAAGCTAATTCCGATCATCCCATACTGGGTCAACAACCTTTCAAGCATACCCAATGGCCCTATTCATGACACACACAAGTAGCCGTCCCCAATTCAGAACAAACTCCCATAGTTCACAACCAAAGGAATAGAGCGCCTTCCCCGCATAAACTCTCACATTAATGATAGTACCATAATCTCCATGCTTAGTTTCAATCTTTAACCATCAAATGACTAATATGTCACACTTCTACAATTTTCCCGTGGGATACAGTCCCACAACTTTCTGCACCAGGTAGTAAAGTCTGCACCTCCAGACCACCAACCGACTAATTCTGTAAAGCCAACCAAGGGTCCGCAAATCAATACACAAAGCCTCTTACACTGAACATCATTCTCAAGTGCTACTAAAGAAAATGCTAGCTTACTCTGAACATCTGAATTCTTCCCTGCTCATTCGAGCTTGTGACATTCTTCTCAACACTGAACCACAACCTTGATCCTCAACTTCCAATTCCCATAACTGCAGAAAATACAAACCTCGAGTCATGGTCTAAACCGTCATAACTCTTCCGGGATCCATTTACACATAACAAGGCCATTAGAATTAAGAACCTCCCAAATTAATCAAATTATGGTGGCTGCCAATCCCGCACATACAACCACCAATCACATGTATAACTAACACGCCAAAGGAATTGATCATTGCCACAATCATGCTGATTCAAACCATTACTAACCGACCCAACTTCTTCTGATTTACTCTTGACTTGCCTTAGAAACAATAATAGCTCCATTCAAAAATATAACTAACTCAATCAACACTCGCCCCAAGTGACCCGAATCATGAGACCACATCGTCTCGATACCCATGAACCATCTCATACCCTCCTCATGCACACAACAACATCTCCAGCTAGTACACCCATTCTGAAGGACCTTTCGCGAATCGAAAATTGTTTCTTCCTTTCCTCCAATACTGCATCGCATACTCGATGATATAGAACATTCCAAGTTCCGTTCGTAATCCACTGCGAAAACTCGATCCTTAACCACACAACGGACCCGAAATCCTTAGGCACTGCACTTAAATTCTTGAACCCACTAGGACAATTGTTGGGAGTCACCCACTCTGACCTGGCCCCGAGTATAATCAAACTCCAACGCGCTGCTAACACATGAACACCCTCTCAGAGAAGCAACCGGCTAAATTCTTTTCCTTGTACCTCACATCCACAAGAAACATAAACTCTTAGTCTTCCCAAAAACCTAAACATGAATAAATAAGAACAAATGGAGCACACATCCATCAAGTTCTTTGCCCGGATTACCCCTGATGTCTTTATTTTCCTAGTCGTAATACCCCACCAATGCACCGATAACCAGAACCCGCACCAGTCCACGCGATCCCATCGTAGACGATGTTGCTCCCCCACTTAGCTTTATGCTACCATCACACAATGTAGAGCCCACAACGACCCCTCCTTCTCAATTACCATGATCTCGCACCGTCAGCCCACTAAATTACCTATAGTTCCTTATTAAACTGTTCATGAAGACTCCGAATTATCATCCATAATCGTATACTCGACCTTCCGCTTCGTACTAAGTAGAACTCTTTGTAAAAACTTCATCAAAATCACACAACTGTTGACTTGTCCACAGGAGATAGCCCACCCATGGAACTCCATACCGACATCTCCCAACGACGTTGGACTGTGTACAACTTCCACAAAATCAGTAAACCTTCCTGAGCCCGTGCTTATCCACCAGCTGTACAAGTCCATTCATTCCCCATTGACATAAGCTGAAAATCCAAAAATACATTTCAACTTCGACGTCATGTTGTATCCCACAACAATCAAGTCTTTCACATCCTTTTTCATTTCAAGCAAACTCATTTATGCCATATTCGATGTTTGTCAGTATAGTAACCACTATCTCAAATGAGGTCCGTAGACTAGTCACTTTTCCACCATGATTCCCAACCCGCTTTAAACATTCTCAAGGCATCTGCTTTTTGTACTTTACCTGCTAATAATTCGACCACCACGAGACACTTCCCGCCATGTCCTCTCTCATACTTCGCTGCTCAAATGTTGCCTCAAATCAAATCCATACGTGTAGCACCGGAACTAATGAATTGCTACCAACTCTAAACCTCTTAAAAGATTGTCTTTCTCGAGCCATCAACATTAGAAATACCAATTCGATTCTGAACCGCTACACACCGCTATCTCTAACAACCGCTTCTTAGACGCCGCTTCCAACAACATGCCCCGAAGGCAAATCGAAGAAGACCATAACACCGGCCAACCTAAATGCGTTCCAAATAGGGCGACGACACCGCATCACAAATTAGAATCCCACCACACTCGGAAATATCAAGTCTCGTCTCTTCATCGACTAAGGCCTGAACATCCATAGTCGATTACCTTTCCATTGCTAGAATTAAATGTTGAACCTCTAAATCCTACACTGAGAACCCTGGAGCAGTCCTCAGATAAGGGTCCTACTGGAATAAAAGGAAACAAGACAGAAGATATAATAATATAATAAAATGACTAAGAATTTAACAATGAGAAATTTCAGAAAGGTAGCAACCCAGCAAATAGAGGTAAACAATAGGGGGCACTCCTAAGGTACCGCCTCGTAGTCCCAAATGTAAATACACAACAGGGGGATCTCCCGAGGAACCGCCTTGTAGTCCCAAGAGTATGTAACAGGGGGATCTCCCGAGGTACCACCTCGTAGTTCCAAAGGTAAATATGCAACAAGGGGATATCCCAAGGTACCACCTCATAGTCCCAAAAATAAATATGCAACAGGGGGATCTCCCGATGTATCGCCTCGTAGTCCCAAAAGTAAATACATAACTCGTAAACTATGGAACAACGAATTTACAGCAAGAATTCATACGGTTGAAGACTGAATACTAGATCATGGAGGAAAGTAATTCAACTAAGCATGTTGCACAAATTTCAAGAAAAATTTAAGACATGCAGACATGCGATACTAGGCTAAACATAACAGCTACACATGCTAAGGCAACTCAGTTAAGGAATTTAAAAGAAGACTACTCAGCAAGAACCGGAATTTCAACATCTAACCCGTGTACGCACTCGTCACCTCGCATACACGTCGCTCACATATCACAAATTGTTACAACAGTACCAAATCCTAAGGGAAGGTTCCCCTACACAAGGTTAGACAAGTCACTTACCTCAAATCTCGCTCAATCAATCGATAAGAATGCCTTTTCCTTGACTTTCCGACTCCTATCGGCTTGAATCTAGCCAAAATAATTACATACTATAAATATAACTACAAGAAACTAATTTAAATAATGAAATTATGACTTTAGCAAAGAATTGCAAACTCGGCCCAAAAAGTCGACCCGCTTCCACATCTCAAAATCGGGTAAAAGTCAAAAAATACGAACATCCATTCGACCATGAGTCCAACTATACCAATGTCACCAAAATCTGACACCAAGTCGCCACTCAAATCCCCAAATTAAACTCTCTAAATCCAAGCCTCAAACTCCCAAATTCCATATTAAATACACACAAACTAGGTGGGAAAATCAATGGGGAAACAAGAATATTGATAAAAATGAGTATAAGAGACATACCTCAAGAAATCCCTTGAAAATGCTCTCAAAATTCGCCAAGGCCCGAGCTCAAAATGCATAAAATGAAGCAAAATCGTGAACTCTTGTATTTAAGTGTTCTGCCAGCACTTCCGCTTCTGCGGAAACTTATCCGCTTCTGCGGCATCACAGAAGTGACCACTCACCCACATCTATGGCCAAATGCTCGCTTCTGCGACCTCGCACCTGCGGTCAATCTTGCGCAGGTGCAATTGGACCAGAACGGGTGCACTTCAACCATCTCGCAATCCAAATTTAATCTGTTAGCCATCCGAAATCCATCCACGTCTCCTGGACCTCGACCAAACATATCAAAAAGTCTTAAAACATCATACGAACTTAGTCGAGCCTTTAAATCACATCAAACAACGCAAAAAACGCAAATTGCGCATCGATTCAAGCCTAATAAAATTTAAAACTTCAAACTTCTACATCTGATGCCGAAACCTATCAAATCAAGTCCGATTGACCTTAAATTTCGCACACAAGTCATAATTGACATTATAGACCTAAGCCAACTTTAGGAATCGAAATCCGACCCCGATATCAAAAAGTCCACTCCCGGTCAAACTTTTCAAAAATCATCAAATTTCCAACTTTCGCCAATTAACGCCGAAATGACCTACCGACCTCCAAATCAATATCTGAACACGATCCTAAGACCAAAATCATCCTACGGAGCTACTAGAATGATCGAAATGCCATTCTAGAGTCGTCTTCACACAATTCAACCTACGGTCAATTCCTACGACTTAAAGCTTCCGAAATTAGAATTTTCCATCTGAATCAACTTTGAACTTCCCCAAATTCAATTCTGACTACGCGTACAAGTCATAAAACATGAAGGAAAGCTACTTAAGGCCTAAACCGCCAAACTATACGCTAGGGCTCAAAACGACCGATCGGGTCGTTACAAATCTACAGCATATGGAGGCCTCGTACCTACTTATCTAATTTGTCTATCCATTTATTTTCGTACATAGATTGTTTTTTAGCTGACACTTACACTTGTTAGATGCTTGTGATAGTCGTGACACTAGGTTTTAGGTTTTATTAGATAGTCATGGTCGTGTTAGACCCTATATTCGATATTTACATTTATGATATTGGTTTTGAAGCTATTTCCACTTTCATATTATCTCATGATTCTGTAAAAGGCTTAATAACCTACTCCATTATTGTTGATTGAGTGTTGTCTTTTCTAGCGAGCGAGTTAGGTGCCATCATGACCTTTGTTGGGAGATTAGGTCGTCACATTTTGGTTCTGATCCGGAATGTGTAAGTATGATTAAGACGCATTCGGTAAAGTTGGAAATTTTGGAAGTTAGGGAATGGAATTGATCTTTGATTCTTGGTTTTGTTTTTATTTTTTTTAATGTTTTGAGCCTTGAGACATTTTTTATGAAGTATGGACTTGTTGGAATTATTGAATAGGGTCCTAGGGGAACCGGATTAGTTTCGGGCTATTTGGGAGAGGCTTTGGAATGGATAAGTTGCAGAAATTGGGCATCAGGTTGCAGAGGCTTGCCTTAAGGGCACGTGTCAGGCAGACCCCAAGCGGCCTCAGATGGGGTTTCCTATGGGTCTCACATCGCGCGAATCCCAGGCATGGAGTTAGGTGCTTAAATTTCAGCCTTCTCTATTTAAATCTCATTTTGTACATAGACTGTATTTTATTATTTTGGGAGCTACACAACTCGGATTTGGGAGATTTTTCATCTACAATATTGATGGTAATTAATTTTCACTTGGATTTAGTCATATATATTGATTCCCAGGAACTTCTACGCCTAAATTATGGAATTTTAAGGTAAAATTTAGGATTTTTGTCTACAACCGAAGAGAGTTATTTTGAGATTTTGAGTATTGATTTGGACTATGATTTGGAATGTAATCAAATATTTGAATTCATGAGGTTGTCAATCGAATCTACCCCTAGAATCGAGTTTTGACTATGTGGGCCCAGATTGACTTTTGTTGATATTTTAAGATTTGAGTAAAGCTTGAAACTTTATTATTTGGGGTCTAATTCTATAGCTTTATTTGACTTTATTGAGTAATATTATTTGACTAGATTCAAGTCATTTGGAGCTGGATTTTAAAGGAAAAATAATTTTAGCAGAAGGAGTTCTGGGTTGGAGGTAACTCTCTTGTCTATCCTTGTAAGTGAGAATTTTCCCCGTATGTGATCTATTTTCTACTTGTTACTTGATTTAGGTGCAACGTATGTGCAAGGTGACGAGCATATATGCATAGCTAGGTTGTGGCAATAGCCGAATAGAGTAAGGCTTATAATATGCCTTTGGACTATGTGAATTGTTTATCTATGTTTTATTGATGCTATGACTACATGGTGAATCTTAAACATTATTGGAGACCATGTTAGGGTTATGACATGTTGATTTGGACATAAAGAACTTCTTTCACCTTATTGGGCTTTATAATTTAGCGGTAGTCATAAAATTACCTTACCTGATTTATGATTTTATGGCTATTTGATTAATTTGCTCTTGTTGATACCATGATTAGACTTAAGAATGTTACATAAGCATGCATAATTGTAATGAAAAGTTGAAATACATGATTAGACATAGTCATCTCTAATTCATGAAAATATTCCTCTGTATTTTATTATTATGTCATGATGCATCTTTATTATATCATATCATATGCATATGCATGAGGTGGAGAATTAGATATTAAGGAATGTTGAGAATTTTGGTATCAAGGACATTGTGAGCAGATATTGGTAATTGATTATCGATGGCATTATGATTGGATGGGGTTTCACCCTACAACAGTGCTTGGATATAGATCCGTCCTTCTGAAGTCAGGTGATTAACATGTTACTTTGGGCCCTGTGATGGCAGGCACCCAGATTGGTGCCTGATTTGGACACTTGGCCAGTGTAAGGCACATAGATTTGTGATGTAAGTTATTGAGAGTGGATTATGAGCATGCATTTGCATCCTAGATTCGTGCAGTATCTTTCATATCAGCGTTGATTGACCCCTATTATGATTATGAAAAGAATTAAGATATCTGAAATTTTATTCAATCTCTTTTGCCTCAAAAGCATGTCGGAATTCCAATTTTACTGTGCTTTTACCTTTGTACCTATTTGATGATACGATACTTTATTTATTCTTCTAATTATTCTTTCACTTATTTATTGGACTATTAGTAGGTGTCTGTTGTTGACCCCTCGTCACTACTTCCTCGAGGCTAAGCTTAATGCTTAATGAGTACTGTAATTTTGCACTCATACTACATTTTGTATATTTTTGCAAAGATGTTGAGGCAGGTATTAGTGGTTCTCATCCAGTTATTTAGGAGCTTACATTGGAGACTTCGTGGTGAGCCTTCCTATTTGTTCGATCAGTGACACATGGAGTCCTCCTCCCTTGTTTATCCATCTTTGTCTATCTATTTCCTTTTAGACATATGCTATTGTTTAGTAGAGAGAATTTACAATGATTAGATGCTCGTGAAGATGTGACACCAGGTTTTGGGAGTTTCTGAGACAGTTGTGGTCATGCTTAGGCTCTTTTTCTGACTTATGCATTCATTAAGTTGGTTTGAGACTTATTCCGCTTTCTTATTTATACCATACTTTGTTAAGGACTTAATAATTGGCTTTTATTGTTATTGTTGAGTGTTGGCTTACCTAGTAAGCAGGTTAGGCATTATCATGTCCATTGGTGGAATTTTGGGATTGTGACACCATGATTTTGAAATTGCTTAAATCTTACTTTTGACTCTACTGATATTTTGTTTTTCAACTTTGCCAAAGGGGGAAGTTAAGGATGTGCACATGTACTTGATGAAATTGTTTTAATCTGACTGTTTTAAGAAATAATGTTGAACCAATCTAGTTTTTATGCCTCACAATCTATTAGTTTGCAATGAATGGAAGGTGGGTCCCTACACTAAACTTATGCGAGAACAGACATCTTGCAAAAGTCAATGCTGTTGATCAAGTAAGTTCCTATACTGATGGATCTGGTGCTTACGCTGAAGAATACACTTAGGTGTTGGAAGTTTGAGCTAAATTGCTCATGGGTTTCTCATCATAAGGAAGGAGGAGTTTGTTGAGCTCCACTTAAAATGGTTTTGATGATTAACAAACAGTTATTGAAGAACCAGGTTCCTGAAGATATTCGGTGCGCTAACATATATGGCCACAGATGTGTCAAGAAGATATTGAAAGAACCAAGTCATACATTGTAAGAACCACATCACCTAAAGATATTGATCGGAAGCTGGAAGTTGATTCCAACTACAAGTCGAATTTCTTGAATAATTTATTTCGTCGGCTAAAAGTATGGTAATAATTGGAGACATTCTTGGCCAACAAGGATTCATTAATTATGAGAATACTTGCATGAAAAAGAAAAACATGTGAAAGAGTCTTTTAAGGAAATAAAACATAATTCTTTTTGGATTTGTTTTCCTTAAGATGTAACTGAATTATTTTAGTTTAAGATTCGAGAATGATTTGGTCAACCTCACTCCTATATAAAGCATCATATTGCTGCAATAGAAGGCTTACGCTATTCACACAGTTCAGAGAATTTATTTATGGTAAATAGCAATTCATAACAAGAGATACTTTTAGAGATTCAATCTGGTCAACTGAAAATCTTGGTTGAGAAAATGAAGTTGTTAAAGTTCTTTAGTATTTTAGGGTTGAGTCATTGTTCATAAATTCTAACCTATTTTTCTTTTGATAAGCGTATTGTTAGGTTATCAATTTCTGAGAGTTATTTTAAGCTTTTTCGGCTAGAGTTTATAGTCTTGAAAGGAATAGCTGCAATTGGGTTGATTGTAAGGGTTAAGATACTAGAGTTAGTCTCTTTGGTTATTAAGTGTTAGCCTAAAATTTCTCTTTGAATTTGAGGCAGATCCTACGAGGATAAGTCCTGATCTTTACTCCCTTTAGCAATGAAGTTTTTCACGTAAAAATCATTGTATTTTTTAAGTTTTGTACATCACTTTCTGTTTGTGTCTAGAATTCTTAAGTTAAAGACCCAGGTTCCTTAACACGTGAAATCAGGTATGACACATTTCACCCTACCCTCTTGTGCCTTGGTGGATTCTAGAATAAAAGTAAGATTTGATGAAGAAATATAAGGTTTAACTTTTAAATACTATGCCAGACTCATAGAAAACTCTTTTGGGTTTATTTAATAATTCTGTTTTACGTGGTGTTATAACTATGGAATATGCTAAAGGTGATGTCTTAAATGAAGATATGAGAAGAAGATCTCAAATTTCATCTTCTTTAGCTTCACACTCATATGTTTTGATTACTAAAGATAGGGGAGAAAAAACTTCAAATATTAGAATGACAGAGGCAAAGGTAAAACCAAGTTAGGATCCAGTAACAATAATTTTACATGTGACCATTGTAACAAGAAAGGACATATCAAAAAATATTGTTATAGGTTTAAAAGAGAAATGAAGCAACAGAAAAAAGAAGGCGATAATGAAATTTGTGTTGTTACTGTTGTTAAAGATGATGTACTTTTTACCTATAATGATGTCATATATGTTAATATTATTTTACTTGTATCTTTACCGTTCTTTGGTTGTATTTTGCATTGAATATGCTTAACTGAGCTTGATTATTAAATTTTATATTTAATCGGGTGTTAATGGATTATGTAGGTACAAATCATATTTAAGCAAAAATGACGAGATTGGAGAAGAAATATTTAGCTAAATAGGCAAGAGAGCTCGGAATATTGTGATCATTAGAGTGGATATCATATTCTGCTAATGGATTAAATATATGGGAATGTAATGAGTAATTAACTACATAATGGTGGAAAACATAAAGACATGCAAAACAAAGTTCAGAGGTCACCTGGCAATAGCTCCGTATAATGCATTATTAACTTGTGTGAATCATTGATTTTGGTTTTCAGGTAGTTCGAAATTGATTTAGAAGAATGAATTTCATTGTTGAAGCTTTAAGTTGGAATAGGTGACCAAGTTTGACTTTTTAGCATTTGAGCTCTGATAGGAGTTTTGATGGTTCTGTGAGGTCCGGATGGTGATTTTGGACTTGGGCGTATGCCAAAATTTGCAATTGGATATTTCTAGAAGGTTTCGGCGCTAATTGGCAAAAGTTAAAAATTTAAAGGTTCGGAATGTTCATAAGTTTGACCGGGAGTTGACTTTGATGATATCGGGTTCGAATTGTAGTTCTGGGAATTGAAATAGCTTTGTTATGTCATTTGAAACTTTTGTGAAAAATTTGAGTTCATTCCGAGTTGATTTGATAAGGTTCGGCACGAATTTTGGACGATAAAAGATTCAAAGTTCATTCAGTTCGATTTGAGGTGCGATTCGTAGTTTTGATGTTGTTATGCGTGACTTGAGGCCTCGAATAAGTAAGTGTTATGTTATGGACTTGTTGCTGACGGGGTTCTGAGGATTCCGGTGAGTTCCAGATAGGTTTGTGTTGTGTTGCGCTCGTTTTTTATGTTTCGACGTCGTTTCTTCAAGCATAAGTGGTACCACATTAAGCAAATGAGCTCCAATTTTTGATTTGAATGAAGCATTAGATTTGTATCGTAATTTTGGAACTATTGCAACTGGAATCCTCAAGTTTCGACATCATATGAGGAATTTATGGTCATTTTACTAAGAATTGGATTGCTAGATTTCTTTCAGATTAATTACGCAATTGCCACTGAATTCGTATTTAAAAATCTACACTATTTGCAAATATTGAAACCAACATATCTCCTTCATTATAAGGCCAAATGGAGTGATTCAAAAGCCTAACTTGACTGGAATTTTACAAAGAATCCATTGGAGGCATGAAAAGAGATTTTTGGGTAACGTTTGGCACAAGACACGAGGCAGAACAGCTGGGCGGAAGCATATAAATCAAGTGTTTGTTCATTTTGTCATATTTTGAGTTGGGGAGCTCGGATTTGGACAATATTTGAAGTGATTTTCATCACATGGATTGGAGTAAGTGTTCTCTACTTATTTTTTATTATATTTCACAAATCGATCTTCGTTTTTGGCAATTGGTTGATGATTTCAAAAGTGAAATTTGGGGGTTTTGTCTAAATGTTCATAAAGTAAATTTTTGAGTTTTGAACATCAATTTGGAGTCGGATTTAAGTGGAACTAGTATGGTTGAACTCGTAACTAAATGGGTTGTCGGATTTTATCAGTTTCGTCGAGTTCCGAGGTGCGGGCCCCGGTTGGACATTTTGGTTGATTTTGGGCTTTTGAGTAAAGATTCAACCTTTATCAATTGGAATTATTTCCTTAGGTTTGATATATTTGAGTTGCTTTTGGCTAGTTTTGAGCCGTTCTGAGGTCGGTACACGCGGGATGGCATTTTTAGAGCATCGTTTGGCTTGCTCGATGTTGGATTTGGCTTGTTCGAGGTAAGTAACACTTCTAAACTTAGTGCTGAGGGTATAAACCCCTGAATATATGTTATGTGTATTTGGTGTTGAGATGACGTACATACTAGGTGACCGGCGTGCACCGTGTGAATTGTGACGCGGATATTTTTGTGTTACTGTGTAGTTACCTGATCTTATTTTTATCTATGAAATCTATACGTGCTAGAGTAATTAAGCTGTGATCCATGTTAGAAATCATGTCTATGCAATATGCTTATCTTGTTGGGTTATATTACTTACATTGTAATTACATACTCCGTCATACGCATTCATATGCATATCATATTTCTGTATCTGTTACCATTTATTGATACATCACATTAGTATTTTTGGGCTGATTTTCATGACATTGTGAGCCCGAGAGACTAGAAGAGATTGATGACTGAGCAAGGCCGACGGCATGATTGTAAGGATATTGATGGGATCGGGCTGCGCCGCGTAGCAAGTATTATTCATTTATGATGGGAGCGGGCTGCATGCCGCAACAGATGTTATTGATTTACGTAATTATTGGCTCATAATAGCGCTTGAGCTGAAGGAGCCCCTCCAGAGTCTGTACACACCCCCACTGAGCGCAGGTAGCTACTAAGTGTGAGTGTCGAGTGCGAGTGCCGAGCGCAAATGCCGAGTGATTGGGAGGATTGAGTGGCTGTGAGGACTGAGTGACTGGGAGGACTGAGTGAATTGGTACTCTAAGAGTATGCATATGGTTTTATCACTGAGTTGCATCACGTTCGACATGCACACTTGACATGTAAGCATAGAGATGTATTTTCCTCTTGTCATTTGAAAATGAAACATTTATCTATTGAAAGCTTTGGGAAAAATTACAATTTTCAAACTCACTCATACTTTTGGTGTTTTCGGTGAAAAGATTTGGGATTTACTGTTATACTTGAAAAGTATGCCTATTTTTCCAGTGAATGAGCCGAGCATCATATCTCTAAGTCACTTTGTGTACCATTTTTTATTATATTGCTATGCATTGTTGCTGGTTATTAGAATTAGATCTGACCCTTGTCCCAGCTCGTCACTACTTTCAACCTAAGGCAGGTTTGTTACTTATTGAGTACATGGGTCGGTTGTACTCATACTACATTCTGCACCTTGCGTGCAGACTTGGATGTTGCCATTCCTGTGTATGACCGGAGCTAGCATTGAAGACATACATGCGTTCCGGTAATAGCTGCCTCTTGTTCATGGTAGCTCTAGACTTAGGACTATTTATGTATAATTCGGACAGATGATGTATTTATTTTACACTAGCTTTGTAAACTTTAAATCTCATAAACTCATGATTTGTACTACCAATCCTTGGAATATGTATAAGATTCAAATATTTTCTTTTATTTATTTGTCTCATTAAATTTCATTGGAATTGGTTTATTGTCAATTGGCTTACCTAGCGGGTTGGGTTAGGTGCCATCATGACTAGTTGGATTTTGGATTGTGACAAGTTGGTTTCAGAGCTTTAGGTTCATAGGTTCTACAAGTCATGAGCAAGTATCTAGTAGAGTCTTGCAGATCGGTATGATGACTTCCATATCTATCTTCGAGAGGCTACAGGGCATTTAGGATAATTTCCCTTCTTTCTTTCCTTATCATGCGGAATTGATTCAGCTGGAAACATAACTCTTTGAATTCCTTCCACACATTCGTATGCGCATGTGAGCGCTTAGTATCAGCTATGCATCGATGGCTTATGATTTCCATGGATGAGGTGCGAGATGTGATTCCTGTGTGCTGATGATGGGCCAGTTTGGAGGACCTAAGGCTGGGTTTCGGCTGTAGCTTGAGAACAAGGACCTCGGTTGTGTGAGCATGTGCTTTTCGACTTATAAGTCTATTGGTGTCCCTATAAGTAGAATTTGTGGCTCGATGAGTGGTTGGATGGCTATATGATGAGTACGATGTGACTGCGAGATGTGTTCAGATGGATTGAATGTGATGAGAAGAGGTTGCTTAAGATGTAGAAAGGACTATTGGGTGCTTGATTTCTATCCTGATGTGACGTAGAGTCTCGAGTTATGAACGTAATATGGAATGTTTGATGATGATCTCCGGATGTGCGATCCTTATGATGTTGTGTGGAGGCTTCCTATTCTATTGTGGGTTATATTTGTGCGATTTGAGTTGGATCGGTTGTAGTAGTTGGCTTGACAGTCACGAGGATGACTACGAGATTTGCAAGTGACTTGAGGTATTATATGGATTGTGTTATAGGTTTATGAAGGATTTAGTTTAACCTCACGTGGTATTATGGTAGTAATGGGGTATGGTTATTGTAAGTTATCAGATGTTTTATTCCACGGTTTTGAGCCAAGGGGAGGAGTCTACTATCGACAAGTTGATTGCACGATTATATGTTGTATTGGTTTTGGTTTGAGGTATACTTGTGAATCAGTTATGGCTTGCAGAGGTTGAGATCGAGGATGACTCGAGTGAGGGAATTTCTGGATACGGGTTGTACTACACTCTATAGGTATATGTGAATCATGGAATGATTAAGTGTTTATTCGTGAGTGATGTAGTGTATATGGAGTAGGAATTTACTTGGTTGTTTAGTGGTGTGGATTACTTCTTTGGATTATACGTAGCAATTTGGAATTTTCAGGATTTGTATATGTTTAGAACTAAGATTTACATTGGATGGTATCTAGAGTCGCGGTATTTCTATAACATTATGAATTATACATTTCAGTACCAGGAAGGAGAAGGAAACGACTTTAGATTCACATAAGGCCTCTTCAGAGTGGGTGTCTCGATTGTGGTACTTTTGGGGTGCTCAAGAGGGAATACAATGACTTATGGGCCTTAAGGTAGTGTGTTTTTATTCTTGGATCTCTTGTGGTGAGCTTTGGGTAAAGATCGTGTTGTTCTGGCAAGGAGAAGTGTTAGCTTGAGGGTAATTCGGGAAGAACTTGGAGGAAATAGGACAACTTGGTAGTAGGTTGGATCAGTATGGTTATGGTATGCTCGATTCTTTTGGATCTTATGATGAAGTGAGGTTTTACCAGTGCTTTGTGGCAATACTCTTGGGTTTGGCGACCTGCGTGGCTTGGTTGAGTTAGAAAGAGTCAGTTATGATTTATTGGTTATGTGCAAATGGGTTAAAAAGAGTTCTAGATGATTTCTACCACGGTTTGAGATGGATATTTCCTACCGGCTTAAGGAGCGTGAGGAGCATATTATGGTTTTCTCCTAGATGGGACCAAATGGAAGGTTTATGACTGATCGGGTACGTATTCTGCTGGTTACTCGGAGTTGATAATGAGGTCCTCGTGTTTGCATATGGTGGCCTAATAGAGGTGGCGCGTGGTGAGAAATTGAGATTTACATGTACAAGGGGGCTGTTCAGTTTTGGATGGGAGGTCGTAATTTTGAACAACATTGATGGTTTTTGATGTTTAGATGAATGCTATAAATACTTGCTATTGCCTGAGAAGGGTGCGTTTCGGAAGGCGCATTGTGTTCAGACTTACGTAGGCTTCATTGGTATTGCGGTACTCGCCTGGTTGATCGACTGCTGATATTCAGATTTTTCTATGTGGCGCGGAAGAATTATAAAAGTATTCCTCATGGGACGATCGTTTATGAGAGATGTATTAGACATTCGAGCGGTGCAGTTGGGATCGGATATGGTAATTTATGTGTTCTATTGACTTGGAGACCAGAAGTTCTCAGAAACAGATCGTTTTGTGGTTGTGGAATGTGAAGATTTGGCCAAAGCTAGCTAGTTGATAGCATGTGTTATGGTTCAGTCGTTGTGGAATTTCGGAGGGATATGTATCTATTTATGGGTGACCAGAGTGGATATGGGGTCCATTGGCAGACCCAATGAGGATATGTATTCTACACCGGCTCGGACTGGTTGACTTGGTACTATTGTTGTTGATGGATGCTCTATTCGGTTAGAGTTGAGCTTATTTGTGTTCTGAGATGTTCTATGAGTTACTTTCTATGCTACGAGCAGTCGGGATCCGTTGGTTATAGGCACACATGGTGCGTTGCTATTTGGGCCTTATAGTGGAATTTGAGCGAGATGGATATTAGGGTGTTGAATAATTGATTGTGCATTTTGTTATGTTCTTCCAGACTATGGTATTGTGTCATTGGTTCCTCCGTGGTTATGGTCATGCACATTGGGTACTTGAGGTCGAATTGCGTGTGGCTATTGATTTTGGGCATGATGGCTTGAGGTATTCCATATGGACAGTGTTTGAACGGGTCACACATTGCAATGAAGTTATGTTGAGATATGATCCTTTGTGTCAAATTCGTGTGTCGTGGGTCTACTGTGTATGATGGACTCATGTCATTGCGGTTATAGTGGTATTTGTTGAACATGCGGGACAGTTCTCTCCTTTGAGTCATTTCCATGATCGAGTACATTCGAATTATTGTGTATTAGTGCACAGATTGCGCGGTTTGTGGCTCTGTGTAGTATTGGTGTGGCGTGTCAGTAGAGTAGCTTGTATTTGATAAAAGGAGGTCGTCGGAACTAGAATGAGTGCTATCGGATTTTATTGCGGTATATTTGAAAGGACAATGTCGCTAATCGACTTATAAATTGGCTATAGTTCTAGTCGAAGAAGAGGGAGCTCTATAGCTTGCTGATCTGATGAGTGGTTGGGAGTTTCTGCGTGTTTCATTCATCATCGGCAACGTGTGAAGGTTTTAGAATGAGGTTTTGTTTGATATGAGGTTTATTATCGGTATTGGGTTGTTTTGAGCAGTTACTGCGATCGAAAATTTTGCGATGAATATGCGAGTCGTGCGGTATGTCATGTGAGTACATATCGAGTTATGGTTATGGCTTTATACAACCTGTTCAGACTTATACAGTGTGTAGATGCGAGGTTCGGGTCTTATGGGAAATTTCGGATGTTGGAAATTGGATTCTGTGGTTTACGGGCTAGGGTGGAAGTAATGATCTTCATTTATGTTGTGTTTTCGGGCTTATATGGATTACGGTGACATGGAATTACCCGCGGGTATGTGCATGGTAAAGTTACACGGCGGTTTGATGGCTTTGGAACAACTCCTGGCACGTTCGAGAATGAATGAATGTATGTTGAAATGGGGGAGGAAGTAATGACTTGACCGGTCGTTTTGAGCATTTGTATTTCGCTCGGTAGTTTGAGGGCATGAGTAACTTCGTATGATGCATTATAACTTGTGTGAATTGTTGGTTTTGGTTTTCAGGTTGTTCGGAATCGATTTGGAAGAATGAATTTCATTGTTGAAGCTTAAAGTTGGAATAGTTGATCAAGTTTGACTTTTTAGCATTTGAGCTCGGATTGGAGTTTTGATGGTTCTGTTGGGTCCGAATGGTGATTTTGGACTCGGTCGTATGCCCGGATTTGAAATTGGATATTTCTAGAAGGTTTCGGCGCTAATTGGTGAAAGTTGGTAATTTAAAGGTTTGGAATGGTCATAAGTTTGACCGGGAGTTTACTTTGATGAAGCCGGGTTCGAATTGTGGTTCCGGGAATTGGAATAGCTTTGTTATGTCATTTGGGACTTTTGTGCGAAATTTGAGTTCATTCCGAGTTGATTTGATAAGGTTTGTCACGTGTTTTGGAAGTTAAAAGATTCAAAGTTCATTAAGTTCGATGTGAGGTGCGATTCGTAGTTTTGATGTTGTTATGCGTGACTTGAGGCCTCTAATAAGTAAGTGTTATGTTATGGACTTGTTGGTATGTTTGGATGGGGTTCTGAGGGATTCAGGTGAGATCCAGATAGGTTTGTGTTTTGTTGCGCTCGTTTTTTATGTTTCGACATCGTTTCTTCAATCATAAGTGGTACCACATTAAGCAAATGAGCTCCAATTTTTGATTTGAATGAAGCATTGGATATGTATCATAATTTTGGAACTATACCAACTGGAATCATCAAGTCTTGACATCGTATGAGAAATTTATGGTCATTTTACTAAGAATTGGGTCGCTAGAGTTTTTCAAATTAATTACGAAATTGCCACTAAATTCGTATTTAAAAATCTGCACTATTTGCAAATATTGAAATGAACATATCTCCTCCATTATAAGGCCAAATGGAGTGATTCAAATGCCTAACTTAACTGGAATTTCACATGGAATCTATTGGAGGCATAAAAAGTAAGTTTTGGGATCATTTGGCACGAGAAATGAGGCAGAACAGCTGGGCGGAAGCATATAAATCAAAAGTTTGTTCATTTGGTCATATTTTGAGTTGGGGAGGTCGGATTTGGACAATTTTTGAAGTGATTTTCACCACATGGATTGGGGTAAGTGTTCTCTACTCGTTTTTGATTATATTTCATGAATCTATCTTCACTTTTGGCAATTGGTTGATGATTTCAAAAGTGAAATTGGCTGGGCGGAAGCTCATGATCTGTACTAACAGTACTTGAAAAATGTACAAGATTCAGATATTTTCTTTTATTGATTTTTCTCATTAAATTTCATTGGAATTGGTTTTATTGCCAATTGGATTACCTAGCGAGTTGGGTTAGGTGCCATCACGACTAGTTGGATTATGGGCCGTGACACTTCTCCTATCTTGCCAAAGAGAATTATTTTCTTCGTATAGTCCATGTAATTCTGGAATGTTAAAAATGGGCTATAAAGATGAGCTTGAAGTATTTGGCATTCGCATAGTTTTTTTGAAAACTAATAATAATTCGAGGTTAGTTCATGATAGTATCAAGCATACTCCAGATGTTCGCTTAAATTTATTCTCTGCAGGAAAGCTTGATGATGAGGACTATTATAGCACCTTTGGTGATGGCTAGTGGAAGCTTACTAAAGGTTCAGTGATTGTGGCGCGAGGTAAGAAGTTATCTAACTTGGACAAAATGCAGAGCTCCATTTCTAGTGGTTGAGCAAATTTGGTGGAGAATAATACTTCATTAGAGTTAAGACATAAAAGACTAAGTCATATGAGTGAGAAGAGGATTGCTAGTTTGGACAAGAAGAATTTTCTTTCTGGAGTAAAACAAGTAAGTTACAGATATATGTTCATTGCTTAGATGAAAAATAAAAAAGATTTTCTTTTCATAGTCATCCGCCTTTAAGAAAACTTAATTTGCTGAAATTAGTACATTCTGATTTATGCGGTCCATTTAAAGTAAGGTCTCCTGGTATTGTACTTTACTTTATGATTTTTATTGATGATCATTCTCGCGAACTCTAAGTATTTTCTTTGAAGTCCAATAATCAAGTACTTGATATGTTCAACGATTTTCAGGGCTTGATTGAGAGACAAATAGAGATGAAATTAAAATGCATCCGCTCATACAAAAGTAATGATTATAGTGGTCTTTCTGCTAATTATTATAAAGTGCAGGGTATTCAGTATCAGAAAAAACTCCTCCAAAGACTCCTTAGCTAAATTATTTAGCAGAGAGGATGAACATAACATTAGTTAAGAGTGTTAGATATTTTGTTTCAGATGCTAAGCTACCAGACTCCTTTCAGGCAGAAGCTCTTAATACAGCTACTTATGTTATCAATTAATTCTCCTACTGTTGATTTGGAAGATGATGTCCCTAACAGAGTTTGGTTTGGTAAGGATGTTTTTTTATCGCTTAATAGTCTATAGGTGTAAGACTATTATGCATGTTCCTAAGAATGAGAGGTTGAAAGTTGATATTTAAACTAGGTGTAAAGACTCGATAGGTTATTTTGAGTACTAGCTCCCCTTTTTGTATTTCGAGGCCTTTCATAGCTTTATTTGATGATTCATGATTGTGTGCGTGGTCCATGTCGATTTTCAAAAAGTCTAAATGTGAGTTTTAAAAAAATTACGATTTTTGACTTTGAAAGTGGAAAAAGTTGACCGCGGACAATATTATTGGTAAAGACTTCAGATTGGTGTTTTGACAATTTCGGTGGGTTCGTACGATAATTTTGGACTTGTACACATATTTGGTTGGGTCCCGAGTGACCCGAGGCCATTTCGACAATTTATGTAGAAAGTTAAAATTTTGAGTTTGAACTTTGAATATCTTGAGTTTTGGTGAGCGATTCTTGATTTTAGACATTATTTTGATAATTTGAGCTTACGAGCAAGGTTATATGATGTTAATATATACTTGTGTGAATATTCGGATTGGAGCCCGAGGGGCTTTGGTGAATTTCGGATAGGTTGCTGATTGTTTTTGCATAGCTGAAGGTTTCTGGTGTAGTTGGGCTGCAGATCTTGCATCTACGAGGTTGTGTTTGCAAATGCGAGCCTCGCATTTGCGATACTGGGAAGAGGGATGGAAGCTTCGCTTTTGCGAAGCATCGTTTGCATATGTATGTCACGACCCAAAATCCCGACCATGATCGTGATGGCGCCTCTCATGAAGACAAGGCCAGCCAATTCCAACTAAACTTCATTTTAACAGTTAAACAATACGAAAATAATATAAGTACGGTTTAATAACAGTAATTTGCGGAAAAATATAGTGAACCATCTCGACTACAGCCCGAACCGGGGTGTCACAAAGTCATGAGCAACTAATAAAAATCCTAATAATAAGATTACTATTACAATATCTTTGGCACAATTGTTTGAAGATAGTGGGAACAACAAGATAAAAGAGATACGGGGCTGCGGACGCCAACAGCTACCTCGTAGTCTCTGAATCACCGCTCTGACAGTCGTAGTCAATGCCTCGGAGCGGAATCAATAACGCCTGAATCTGCACACATGGTGCAGGGAGTAATGTGAGTACTTCCAACTCAGTGAGTAGCATATATAGATAATGACTGAAAGTAAAGAAACACGTAAGCACAAGGCAATGCATAATGAAGCAATAAATCATTATTTGAAAACAGTAAATCAGTAAGAAATCATTTAAAAATCTTCCCAACTTTGGTTACCAGTTGCCATTGTTACCAACTGTAACCTACAGTTGTCATTGTTACCAACTGTAATATTCCTGGGCTCAGTATCAATCTCACAGCTCTGGTTACCAGTTGTCATTGTTACCAACTGGAACCTACAGTTGTCATTGTTGCCAACTGTAATATCTCTGGTTATCGGTTGTCATTGTTACCAACCGTAACCTACAGTTGTCATTGTTACCAACTGTAATATCTCTGATTACCGGTTGTCATTGTTACCAACCGTAACCTACAGTTGTCATTGTTACCAACTGTATTATCTCTGGGTACCCTGCGCTCATTGTGGTGTACAGACTCCAGGAGGGGCCCCTAACGGCCCAAGCGCTATATCAAGCCACCTCGTGGTGTACATCTAGGCCCTCGGCCTCATATCAATCAAGCCACCTCATGGCGTATATACAGTATCTCAAGCCCTCGGCCTCATGTCACTCAGTAAAACCTCACACCTGACCCTCGGCCGCACTCAGTCAGAAAATCATCACAAGTCCCTCGGGCATAGTAAAACAGTAGTTCTTAGCCCAAACATCATTTCAAATATTGTGTAAATCTCAAAACTGAATAAAATATGGCTGAGATGTACAACAGTGGAAACAACATGACTGAGTTCAAGTAAAAAGTACAAATAGTGAGGAAATAGTGATAAAAATCCTCGGAGGGTTCAAACAATTAGCACGAAGCCCAAATATGGCAATCAGCACAAAACATGATGATATCAAATAGGTTTCAATCAAATATGTAGTAAAAATCATCAATCGGGATGGACTAAGTCATAGTCCCAGTAGTAAACGACCCCACGCTCATCATCGAACGTGTGCCTCACTTCAATATAGCGCTACGATGTGCAAATCCGGGGTTTCGAACCCTCAGAACATCATTTACAATCACTACTCACCTCGAACCGGCAAAATTTCTAGCCCACGACGCCTTTGCCCTTCGAATTGGCCTCCACGTGCGTCGAATCTATCCAAATTCAAAACAAATACGTCACAATATGTTGAGGGAACAAAGCCCAAGCGAAAACAATCAAAATTAAAGAAATCCCGAAATTAGCAAAACCCGAGCCCCGGGCCTACTTCTCGAAGTTCAGTAACTTTCACATCAACGGGTTTCTTATCTCCCGACGAGTTCAATCATACTAAAATTATCGAATTCCTACATCGGTTCGGCCTCCAAATCTTAAAATCTAAGCTTAGGGTTTTTCCACAATTCCCCCAACTTAATCACAATCATAAGCTACAATAGCAGTAGGGTTGGGTAATTTGCCCAAGTTTAAGTCTAGAACACTTACCCCGATGTTTTCCCTCGGGAATATTCCAAGAATTGTCCCCAAATACTTGCTTCGACCCGAGCTTTACAGCTCCAACAATGTTCAAGATGGTCAACACTCTTCCCCTTGAGAATTTGTCCAAGAAATGTCCCTTGGATATAGTTTTAAGGTTGATTTGTCGTGATTTTATGGTGTTTGGAGGTGTATCTCTTCGTGGGTATCGATAATGGGTCTTGCATGGCAATTGGGTACTGATTTTCTATTTATAAAGGGGCCAAAAATGGAGACAAAAACACCCCTGTCCGGCCCTATATGCGATCGCATATCTGTCGCAGAACAGATATGCGGTCCGCATTTTGGACGCAAACATCGCAGATTGAACCCTAGCCTTCATCGCAAATTCGATGTTAAGCAGGGTTTGCGGTTCGCATTCCAATTATGCGATCGCATTCTTGACCGCATTTTCGACATTAAATTTGCCCAGGTTTCTGTCTCAGTCTGCGGTCTCTGTGTCAAGAATGCTGTCCGCATTTCGTGTTTGCGGTTCGCATTTCTGGTCACATTCTCGACACGAATCTTGCCCAGAAATATGTTTGAGTTTGCTATCACATTGTGAGATATGCGGTCCGCATTTGAGATATGCGGTCCGCATTCTCGCATCTGGTTCTTCTGCCACTTCTTTTTCTAAGGGTGAATTAGTCCGTTTAACCACCCAAAACTCACCCGAGGCCTACGAAAACTCAACCAAACATGCCAACATATCCCATAACATTATTCAAACTTGTTCCAACCATCGGAACGCCCAAAACAACCTCTCAACACCAAATTCGTGTTGGATTCAAGCCTAAGGACTTCAAAATCTTCTAAATCGCTCTATTGATCAAAACCCAACCAAACTACGTCCGAATAACCTGAAATTTTGCACACAAGTTATAAATTACATATCGAAGCTACAGCAACTTTCGGAATTCCATTCCAACCCTCGGATCAAAATCTCGCCTATCAACCGCAAAATGGCCAAAATTCTAACTTCGCCAATTCAAGCCTAATTCTACACGGGATCTCCGAAACCAATTCCGATCGCACTCCTAAGTCATAAATCACCTCCCGAAGCAAACCGAACCATCAGAACTCACATCCGAACCTTCTAACTCATAAGTCAACATCCGGTTGACTTTTCCAATTTAAACCTTCTTAAAAGAGACTAAGTGTCTCATTTCTTACCCAATCTACTCCGAACGCAAACCATTCAACGTGATTACATAAAACACGGGTAACGAAGCATAATAAAGCAGAAATGGGGAAAACGGAGCGATAACTCACGAGACGACTAGCTCGGTCGTTACAATGTAAGGGGTGGAGCTTTTACATTTGTGAAGGTATAGTCGCAATTGTGACTCTAAAGAAGTAAGGGACAGCTTCACTTTTGCGAACCTGAATTCGCATTTGCGGACATCCTAGGTTTGTATTTGTGATCAATGTATCGCATTTGTGATATTGGAAGCTCAGGGGTTGGTCACAATTTCGACCAGATGTTCGTATTTGCGGACGTTGCAATTGCGAATAGGAGTTTGCGATTGTGATACCTGTAGTTGGGTAAAAGATTGGGATTTCGGGACTTAGCTTATTTTACATAATTTTTGAGACCTAGGCTCCATAGAAGGGATTTTTGGAGAGCAGTTTCTTCTCAACTTTATCGGTTAGCAATCTTATCTTATCTTATTTTAATTTAATTTTCATTACTTTGTCATGAATTTGCACTATCAAATCTAAGTATTCATAGAGTATTATTTTGGGTTTTGGGTAAAAACTAGGAATTTTGTAAAATTAAAATTTAGACCTCATATTGAGGTTGGATCTCAAAACAAACCACATATTTGGACTCAGGAATGAATGGGTAATCAGGATATGGTCTTAATTTCGGATTTTGACCATGTGGGACTGGGTTGACTTTTTATTGACTTTTCCAGTTATGTTAAAGATCGAACCTTTTTCGCATGAGCGTAGTTTGTAAAGGTTGTTTGGACTTGCTTAATCAATATTTGACTATATTCGAGTGATTTGGAAGCTTATTCTAATATGAAAGTCGTGTTGGATAGTTTATCTTTTTCAGGAAAGAGGTAAGTGTCTTGATTAACCTTGATTGAGGGAATTAGGGTGTAATTGAGTCTATTTAATACATGATCTATGTGTTGGTCACGTCATATAAGTAAGGTGACGAGTGTATATACATTAGCCATGGGATAAGCATGCTGGTAGAACTAGCCTTATTTGTGTCATGTTACTTTGTGTGTTATGTCTTCCATGCTTTAGATAGATTGTGAAACTTTTGACTTCTCGTATTCATGTTATTTCCTATGTTGAGATTATTGAGATATTGGGCATTGAGATCGTTAAATTTTTAATTTGGTTATTTGTACAAAAGTGTTCTTAAATTCGTATATGGCAAGTTATGTTCAAAATGTCACCCTTGATATTGTTTATGCTTCCCACCTTGCTTGGTACTGTGTTATATGTGATGCTTGGTGAGTAAGAGTTAAATGCACAAAGGGTGTTGTCGTGCTTGTGAGATAGAGCGATTGTGCACGACGGGTATTTCCATTTTTTATTTATATATCAATATCATTGCACGAATGGTGTTTTTGTGCCCCTTAATTACTATTACAATCAACATTTCAGAATAGTTGAATTTTTTTATCTCTTCATGATTTGGAAAAAAAATTTCATTAGAAAATCTAAGAATGAATCATTGATAATTAGCCAGATCATTGATACAAAAAGTATCCAAATACCAAATCCCGACTTCTATATACTCCCCACAAACTAGAAGAAGCTCGTGGGAAGGTCAAATAAAGAACTTGTTCTTCCGACGTTAAGAATTCTTCTCATAATTCCAAGCCCAACCTTTTCAAAAAAGCGCGTACAGCACTTTTGTTTCCGAGCTAAAGTTCTACCACAAGAAAGTCAAAGTATATACTTTATTCTATATAAAGTCTTTTTTTGGAAGATCCGCTATAATAATGAAAAAGATTTCTGCATATACGCGCAAATCGATCAATAATATCATAATCTGATAAATCGGACCAAACCGGTTTACTAATGGGATGCCCTAATACAGTACAAAAGTTTGCTTTTGCTATTAATCGAATCAAAGGAATAATTGGAACAAGGGTATCGAACTTCTTAATTGCACTATTGATTAGAAATGAATTTTCTAACATTTGACTACGTATCATTGAAAGATTTAGTCGCACACTTGAAATATAGCCTATAAAGTCACGAGAATGATTGGATAATTAGTTTATATGGATCCTTCCTGTATGAAAGCACAGAGAAAAATGACATTGCCAAAAATTGACAATGTAAAATTTTCATTTATTCATCAAAAGAAACGTCCCTTTTGAAGCAAGAATTGATTTTCCTTGCTACCTAACATAATGCATGAAAGGATCCTTGAATAACCATAGGGTAACCTAAAAAT
Source organism: Nicotiana obtusifolia (assembly GCA_002018475.1). Classification (NCBI taxonomy): domain Eukaryota; kingdom Viridiplantae; phylum Streptophyta; class Magnoliopsida; order Solanales; family Solanaceae; genus Nicotiana; species Nicotiana obtusifolia. Next base: position 141,610 of record MCJB01046567.1, read on the forward strand.
CCTTAGCAAAGAATTCTATAAGGCGTTCTATTTTTTCCATAGAAATATGTTCGTTCAAGAAGGGCTCCAAAAGATGTTGATCATAAATGAGAAGATTGGTTCCGTAGAAAGACGAAAATGGATTCACATTCATATGCATAAGAATTATATAAGAAGAAGAATCTTTGAATTTTTTTTTTTTTTGAAAAGGAGTAATCGGGCTTCTTTAAAGTAATAAGACTATTCACATTCCAGTATTCATGGAGAAAGAATTATAATAAATGTAAAAAAAAAAAAGGCATCTTTTACCCAATAGCGAAGAGTTTGAACAAAGATTTCTAGATGAACAAGGTAGGATATTAGATTATTAGATGTGAAATATTATCCTCTAAAAAGGAAATGTTGAATGAATTGATAATAAATTATGAGATTTAAAAACCTTTTTGCCTTCGAACGAAGATAAAGAAGATATTAATCGTAGAGAAAACGGAATTTCCACAATAAACGCAAATCCCTCTGATATCATTTGAGAATACAAACTCCTGTTGCATCCCAAAAATAAATTTTTGTTATAATCATTAGTAGAAATAAGAAAATGATTCTGTTGATACATTCGAGTAATTAAACGTTTCACAATTAGGGAACTTAATTTATTGTTATAACCTGGATTTTTCAATAAAATTGACCTATTTCTATTTAAACCATGATCATGAGAAAGTGGATAGATATACTCCTGAAAGATAAGTGGGCATAGGAAGTTGTGTAGTTATCTGACTATAAATATCTTTGAATTTCTTCCATTTTAAATTCGATTTGAACCAAAGATGGAAGATTTTGAGGGTTATCAAATGATACATAGTGCGATACAATTAAAATAAAGTATTATAGTAAGAATAAATACCTTGGATGCAGGTAAACTTCTCAACGGATTTTCTATCAACTCTTTTTTTTTCGTTTCGTTTAATGGTCTATGTTATAATGTTATAGGATAATAAGATGGTTAGTCCTTTATTTTTTCAACCTAATTGCTCTTTTGACTTCGGGAAAAAACTTTCTTCATCAATATACTAATTCTTCTACACACATATCTCCATAATAGAAAATGGTAATAGTTAGTATTCACTAAAAAAATCGAGAATCCACTCATGGGACAAGAAACCCTTCCCGCATCAGGCACGAATAAATTTTTAACGTCTAATTAGTTCGGGAATCATTCAAATTAAGAACAAAAGCTCGTTGCTTTTTTCCCCTATAACTTAATTGAAGCCGCAGCCCTATCCATTTATTTGAGAAAGTGAGGATATGCATGAAGAGTGTTTATGTGCTTGCTATAATATTATGACGTGAGAATGAAAGTAAAAGCACGAAGGGAGATTTTGTGCCTTGTGTTGGTTTCAGTGCTTTTTTCTTTGTTATTCGGACTGTGGAATTGGCTTTGTGGTTTCATAATTTACTCTTGAAAGGTTGTTTAGAGTTGTTGTAAAAGCATGAGTTGTGATTTAATTAATAATACCTTCCTTTATCTTTCTGGTTTACATTCCTTTACTTGTGTAATTATCTCTCTCACATGTTAATAACCTATTACTGTACTTGATACTTTACTTGTCATCTCGTTATTTCTCAATATATAACTGCACAGGTTTATTATAGGTGCCTTGTCTTAGACTCATCACTACCTCATCTGGGTTAGGATCGACATTGACAGAGTACATTGGGTCGGTTCTACTCATAATACACTTCTGCACTTCTTATGCAGATTTGGACATTGGTACCAACAAAGTCCCCAGAGTTGCTTAGCGGATACCAGATAGATGACTTGAGGTAGAGTTGCATCCCTTTCGCAGGTCTTTGAGTCTTCTTTTCATTTTTATTGTAGTGTTTCTACTTTTCAGACAGTATTGTATTTCTTTCAAGACAAATGTACTTAGAAAACTCTAGAAGCTCATGTACTTGTGACTCTAAGTCTTGGGATGGTTTAATGATAGTGTGGACCGTATACATATCATGTATACTTTTGAGTTGCTATTAGACTATATTATCATCTTGTTGTTAATTGTTAGTTTCATCTCTTTCATATTTTCTTTTGTGTGTTGGCTTGCCTAGCACCCAGTGTTAGGCGCCATCACGATCCCGTTTGGTTAGAATTTTGGGTCGTAACAAGTTGGTATCAGAGCCCTAGGTTGCATAGGTGTCACGAGTCATGAGCAAGCTTAGTATAGTCTTGGGAATTGGTACATAGATGCTTGTACTTATCTTCTAGAGGCTATAAGGCTTTAGAAAACTTTGCTTTCTTTCATTCTCTATCGTGTGACTTTGTTCAATCATTAAGATTGAATATTTATTATTTTATTCTCTCAAAGATGGTGAGGATGCATACGTCATCCACAACTGATCAGGAGCCGGAGCCGGAGCCCCAATTTGTAGCCACTACTAGGGGTAGGGGCCAGGGCCATGGTAGAGCCAAAGGTGGAGGTAGAGCTCAGCCTAGAGCACGCACAACAACACCCGTTGTTGAGCCTCATATAGAGCAGGATAATGAGATCTCAATTCCGATAGAGCCGGCAGGACCAGCTCAGGTACCAGAGGGGTTCATTGCTACCCCCATGCTTCAGGATGCCTTAGTCCACATGGCTGGCTTCATGGACAGAATGGCTCAGGCTGGTGTATTTCCTGTGGCACCAACCGTTTTTCAAGTCGAGGGAGGACTTTAGACTCCCGCTACTTTTTTTTTTAATTTCCACTAGGCAAGTTGCCCAGGGTTGATTTTCATAAATATAGCATAAAGTACAGTAATGGAGGGGGACATAAACCTTACCTCCCAGAAAATAGTGTGTACACTTTTGTTCATTAAGGCATAACGACCAAGTGTGCTTGAATAGCTATGATAAGTGATACCTATGGTGATGCAATGATTGTCTATCTTATAGTATCGATAGACAATCATATATACAAAAATAGTATGAAGTGAATCTAGGTCGTCTATAAAAAAAAGTACATATGTTCCTAAATCTACTAAATATGTGAGTTGAAATAGTATCCTCCATGTACAATAGGATCTATTTCTAACAAAAGGTAGGACTCTTCTAAGTAGTGTTTCCGATAATAAAAAATAGCCATCTTCAACTTTGCTTTGGCATTGATAGCAAAGAAAGCAGAATTGAAAATGGCTAACAAAAAGTTGCTCTATGGCTGGACAGTAGTACTGCATTGTCCAGTGCATATGATAGGCAGCTGAGTTGCCTTCATCTTCCAAAGAGTGCTGTTAGTAGTATGTTGAGCAGTGTCTGTGTGTTGCTTGTGTTGATTTCCTATTTTCCTGTTGTGATTGCTGTTGTTGCTGCTTCTGCTATTGTTGTTGCTGCTGCTGCTTCTGCTGCTGTTGTGAGATTGTGTGTTACCTGTCTGGTGCTTGTAGAGATGTTCCAACTTCCAGTGAGTGTTGTGGATAGTGAGATGGTGAGTGTTGTGCTGGTGAGGTCTGATGAAGAGGTACTGCAGGTAATGTAAGTATGTTTCCCTAGGGTCTTCCTGTAGTGGAGGCTGATGTTGATGTCTGCTGCTGCAATGGTGCATGCTGTTGAGATGGTGACCGTACTGCTTCTGTTGTGTTCCTGTAGCTTGTAGCTTTTGCTGTGTTTCTGTGGCTTGTAGTATCTGTTAAGGTGATGAAAGGTTGTCTATCTTGCTGCTGTTGCTGTTGGAGTTGCTGCTGCTATTACTACTACTTTTGTTGTTGTTGTTGCTGAATTGATGAATGGGTGTCCATCTTGCTGATGTTGCTGTTGAAGTGATGTGGGGCTTTGTGTTAGTTGTATGGTGTTTGTAGAGGTACTATATTGTGTTGGTCCAGTAGTAAAAGATATGGAGGAGGAGCCCTAGTGATTGCTGCAATTGCAATAGAATGAGCACTAGAAGTGCTGATACCACACATTGCAATTGTGGATATAACCTGGAGCAATGGTTAACTGACTTAAGGTGTATGTGGCTTTGTTGCATTTGTGAGTTTGTGGGAGTCCTGTGTGTGAGGATAAGGAAGTTGGTCCAGGATAGTATCTGCAGTTGCAATGGAATCAGCACTGATATTGCTTATAGCATATATTGCCCTTGTAGTATTATCATGATATTCTCCAAAATTCTAAACTTGTTAGGACTGGTTATATGGTATGTGACTTGCATTGACTGTTGAGCTGATGATTGTCTATGTTGTGGGCTGCTTCTGTGTGAATGTGTGATATATGACTGTATCTGTATGTGTTGCTTGTGGTCTTTGGTAGGTCTTTCTCTCTCAGAATGGCTGCTATTGTGGCTGGATGTCATGCTGGTCTTGGAAAGTTGCTGCAGTTGTGAAGTTGTGGAAATCATGTGGTGAAGGGTAATGAAGAAGGTCCTAGAAGATTGTTATAGGTGCAATAGAATGAGCACTAAAAGTGCTAATACCACACATTACACCTGCATCAATATACTAGACCAATCCTGATTCCCTTTAGTGCTGAGAAGGATGATGGTTTCAATGGTAACTGTGGTGGTTTTGTTCTCTTTCTTGGTCTTCTGTTTCTGGTTTCTGGGGATGCTGGTGTTTTGAGCATGTTTTCTTTGTTGCTGGAGTTATCAGACCCATGGCTATCAGACCCCAGGAGTTATACAAGTCGGGGCGGTTCGACCTATTATTGCTACACATCTTGGGGAAAGACTTGCGATGTCAACTGATGAGTTGAAGAGGTTGGATAGGTGCACCAAGTTGATTCCCCCTCACTTTATAGCGCACCTTAAGAGGACCCCCATGACTTCTTGGACCGTTTCCCTGAGATTTTGTGCAACTTGGGACTAGTGGAGTCCGCAGGAGTTGATCTCCGTCTTTGAATGGATGGTTGTGCCAAGGGTTGGTGGAACGTTTACAAGCTAGGCAGGCCAACGAGATCACCTCCTCTCACATAGGCTCAATTTTTGTATTTTTTCTTAGAGAAGTTTATTCCCTTCACTCAGAGAGAGGAATTGTGCAATCAGTTCAAGCGCCTTTAGTAGGGTAGCATAACTGTTACTTAGTATGGGACTATATTTGTTGATTTTTCATGCCATGTAGCTATCCTGATCTATGCAGAGAGGGAGAAGGCGCAGAGGTTCATAGAGGGTCTTACATATGGCATCAAGCTCCAGATGGCCAGAGAGACCAAGGCTGAGATACTTTTACTTAGGTAGTGGAGATCGCCAGAAGGATCAAGCGCATCAGAGGCCAGGCAAGGGAGACGACCTCTGACAAGAAGCCACATTAATTTGGAGGATTCAGTGGTTCCTTGTCTGGAGTGGGGTTCCCTTGGTAGAGGCTATCCTATCAGGCCAATACAGTCAGCTCTATAGTTCACCTATGGTACTTCAGGCAGCCACAGTGCTTATGGACCTCATTCCGAGCAGCTAGCATACAGTGCACGTCCAGCTCCCGTTAATGCGCCTCTAATACCAAGTTACTAGGGTTGTTATTCGGGCCGTCGCGAACAGCTCAAGGTTTAGCAATCACGTTAGTAGAGGGTGTGTTATGTATGTGGGGATTTGACGCACGTCATAAGGTTTTTCCCTAGATCGTAGAGCAGTATGCCACAACAGGGTACTCGTGCCATAATTCTGGCACCGGTGGCTCGACCACCCGCTCTTCCAGCTAGAGGCGGGAGTCAGGCTACCCCGGGTAGAGGCTAGTTAGTTAGAGGTGGATGAACGTCATTGAGAGGTCGTCCTATAAGTGGAGGACATCTTGATGGGCCTCAGCCCCGTTGTCATGCATTTTCGGCTAGGCCTAGGGTGGAGTCGTCAGATGCAATTATTACAAGTACTATCTCGGTCTTTCATAGAGATACTTCTGTGTTGTTTGATACGGGTTCTACACATTCTTAAGTGTCTTCATATTTTTCTTCACACTTGATATGCCTCGTGATTCTCTTGATGTTCCTATTTCAGTGTCTACACTTGTTGGAGATTCCATATTAGTTGATCGGCTATACCGGTCTTATGTTGTCACTATAAATGGTTTTGATACTATAGTAGATCTTCTATTGCTGAATATTGATGCAGGACAACCCCATCAAGCTACGTTCATGCCATCATTGTTGGATAAGACAAGACAAGGCGTTGGTTAGCCTTGGAGAAGAGTCAAGCGTCCGTAAATCTTGCTATGGACGAATCTTGTGTTGAACATGTACATTTGTGTTTATGTTGTACTATTGTGTTGCTGTAGAAGACATTGATTCTTACTTAAGGGGTCCTGCGTGACTATTTCTTAAACTTAGCCAAATTGTGGCCTTTTTGTTAATTAGTTGTTTCCTATTTGATTTAGGTTAACTAGTTATTCTTTTCCTAGTTGAGTTAGGTAAAGGCTCATTCTATATAAGCCTAAACACTTCATTATTTTGACACCTTTGACATTATATTGAATACAAATTTCGACCAAGCCTTTGTGCTCTCCAAAAATGTGAGACTTAACTTGTCCAATTTTGGTGTGATTCAAATTTGAACTAGTTCCTTGTTTGATCGAACAGTTTGCAAGACCATCGTTGTCTTGAGGGTTGTTCGTATAGTATAGGTACTCCGTGACTTCATCAAGAAGGTAAGTAGACTAGTTCCTACTTGTTGTCTTGATAGTTCATTGAGCGTCTTGCTTCTATCTTTTGTTTTCTTGTTTCCGCTTTTTATATTGCATCAGTTGGTAGCAGAGCTTGGAAAGGGTTTGTTCTTACAATCCCAATCCTGTTCTTCGTGCCTTAGTTTAGGTTCTATCTTTAATTTCGTTTTTGATTTTAAAAAAAAAACGTGAAAAAAAAAAGAGGAGAAAGAAAACCCGGAAAATGTTGTTGATTGAAGTTGTTGAATCATCTAGGGATTAAGGTTTCGAAGTTCTTGATTGCTTAAAAAAAACCGTTCTTGAAAACCCTAGTTGAAATCTTTAAGCTAGAACGCGTTTACTCTTGAAATCTTGAAACTCTAGTTGAAATTCTTGAAGATAGACGATTGAATCTTGAAAATTCTTGAAGTTCTTGAACATTAATTTGTTGTTATTGAAGGGAGGCTTGAAAAACGTGTAAGAGCAGCCTAAAACGTGTTAGAGAGGCCGAATTTGAGGAGGAGAATAGGAAACTCTAATTCTAGTCCAAGAAGGAAACAACTCCCAATCCAAAAGGGAGAAGTTTCAAGTAGTTGAAATTCTATTTAGACAAGGAGAGGAGGGGCTAATTTGTGTTGGAAAAGGAAAGGGGGGACCCAAAATCCTAAGGACTAAGGAAAAAGGATTGGTCTTCTCCAAACTAAAGAGGGAAAGCTTCTAAAGTTTCCTTATCTCTTCAATTTCGAAATTCTTCTTAATTTCACTACTTCTAATTAGTAATTCTTAGGTAATTTCCCTACTTAAGTAATTACTAATCTTTGAGCTTGTAGGACCTCGTGCTAAAACTCAAACTTTCCACTTTCGTAGATAATTCTTGGCTTCTTGTGCTCACTTAAAAAGCTGTCCGCCTATCGAGTCGTATAACTTCACTCACCCCGAAGAAAACTATTGATCTTGTGAACTTGAAAGGTCGCTTAGGAACTTGGTCAATTAGAGGAAGCCAATTTGAAGACAAGTGTGAAATCTTACCCAAAAATTTGAGTGAACCCGAGAGTCATTCAAAAAGTGAGAGCGAGAATTTTAACTAACCTTAACACATTCTCTAGTCTTGTTTCTTTTGCAGGTACATGGCTACGGAAGGAGAAAAGGTTGTGACCAACATTACTTTAGCCGAGCTATGGGCTGAAGTAAAGGCATTAGTATCCGAGTGGAGAACCTTGAAAGAACAGCTGGTACTTGGAAGAATGCAGGGGAAAGAACTAGTGATGGTTCTACCTTAAGACATGAACATGATTGTACTGTTTGT
>MCJB01046567.1:153524-195741 GCA_002018475.1 Nicotiana obtusifolia
CGTCATCTTATCCCTAGGTTAGATGACATGCTAGATGAGTTTTGTGGTTCATGTGTGTTTTCTAAGATTGATCTTAGGTCCGGTTACCACCAATTCCGCATGAAACCGGGTGATGAGTGGAAAAATACATTCAAGACCAAGTTTGGTCCATATGAATGGTTGGTGATGCCTTTTGGTCTCTCCAACGCACCTAGTACGTTCATGCGATTAATGAATCATGTGCTTAAAGCATTTCTTAATAAGTTTGTGGTTGTCTACTTTGATGATATCCTGATTTATAGTAGAAGTTTAGATGACCATGTTGATCACCTAAGGCAAGTGTTTGAAGTATTAAGAGCTGAAAAGTTATATGTTAATTACAAGAAGTGTGCCTTTTGTGTAGAGAAAATTGTATTTCTAGGATTTGTTGTAAGTGTTAATGGTGTTGAAGTAGATGCATCTAAGGTAGAAGCTATTAGGGACTGGCCTACTCCTACTACTGTTTCACATGTTAGAAGTTTCCATGGACTAGCTAGTTTTTACAGACGCTTTGTTAAAGACTTTAGCACCATAGCAGCACCGTTCACAGAGTTGGTGAGAAAAGACACGCCTTTTGTGTGGGGGGGAGCCGCAAGAGGGTGTCTTCCAAGAGTTGAAACGTAGGCTTAGTTCCTAGAGTTGTGGGCATGCTCTATTGTTTTAGGGGTCAATGGGACCATCTTCTACCACTAGCAGAGTTTGCCTATAACAATAGCTATCAGTTGAGTATCCATTTTGCTCCTGTGCAAGGCCTTATATGGGAGGCAATGTCGTTCTCCAGTTGGTTGGTTTGAGCCCGGTGAGCCTAGATTGTTGGGCACAGATTTGGTTCGTGATTCTTTTGGAGAAGGTGAAATTGATTCAGGAGCAGCAGTGTATAGCGCAGTCCAGGTAAAAGAGTTATGCTGATTTGAAGGTTTGTGATGTGGCTTACATGGAGGGCGGGAAGGTTCTTCTCCGAGTATCGCCTATGAAGGGCGTGATGTGACTTGGGAAGAAGGGCAAGTTGAGCTTGAGCTTTATTGGCCTATTTAAGATCTTAGAGATATTTGGGGAGATGCTTATAGGCTTGCATTGCCTCCTATCTGTCACGACCCAGAATCCACCTAGTCGTGATGGCACCTAACCCAACCTGTCAGGTAAGCCAATTAGCAACTATCCAATTTAATGATATTTATTGAGAAAAGAAATGATAAAACACCATTTTTATACAAATAATTTTCCAAGGACTAGTAGTACAAACCATGACCTTCTAAGATTAGAATTTACAAAGCTGGTATGAAATAAATAAATACATCATCTGTTCGAAATGTACATAAATAGATTTCTATAAATCTAAGGTTACCATGAACAAGAGGCAGCTACAACCGGAACGCAGGTACGTCTTCAAATCCAGCTCCCTTGGATCACATCAACATCAGCATCCAACATTTGCATGCAAGGTGCAGATGTGTAGTATGAATGCAACCGACCCCATGTACCTTAGGTTGAAAGTAGACGAGTTGGAACACAGGTCGGGGTCCAACACCAATAGCCAACAACAGTTCATAATAACATAATGTAAGTAATAAAAGAAGTAGCTCAGAGATAATGTTTAGCTCGTTTATAGCTCTAGAAAAATATGTCTACTTCTTAAGTATATCAGTGAAAACCCAAATCTTTTACCGAAATCACCAAATTTATGAGTAAGTTTGAAAATTGTATTTTTCCCAAAAACTTTTCAACAACATATAAGATGTTTCATTATCAAATAGCATGAGGAAAATACATCTCTATGCCTGCATGTCAATATGCAGGTGGAATCATGAATGACACCAAAACCGGAGTGGTAGAAAGAAATGCATCTATATGCATGTATCTCAAGTATTCATGTCAAATGCAATGTATCTCAGTGATGAACTCATGTACTCACACTCTCAGAGTACACAATCTCACTGTCTCACATATTCCACTCATCATGATCAATCACTCGACATGCTCAGTCACTCAGTATATGGCCAATTTAGCCCAGGGAAGATCCATCCCCAAATATAAATGCTTCGGGTAAGATCTATGCCCAGGGAAGATCCATCCCTCAATATAATCAACTGCGCTTACTGGGGGTGTATACAGACTCCGGAGGGGCTCCTTCAGCCCAAGCGCTATAAGAGCCAATCATGGCATGAATCCGCACGGACAACTCACGTGCCATAGAATCAATATCTGGACCCGCACGTACAGCCCACGTGCTATAGTATCAACATCTAGATCCGCACGGATAACTCACGTGCTATAGTATCAATAACCTCACAATCAGGCCGTCAGCCTCACTCAGTCGTCAATCTCTCCAGTCTCTCGGGCTCACAATTCCATGAAACTAGCCCAAACATAATGATATAATGTGTCAATATGTAGCAACAGAGACTGAGATATGATATGAAATTAATGATCATGACTGAGTATGAAATTGCAATGTAAGCAAATAACTCAATAGCATAAATGACCTCAGTAGGTCCCAAAAAAATAAGCATGTAGCCGAGACATAGTTTCTAACATGGATCACATCTATATATCTCTCGTATATAGAGATTTCATGGTTACAGATAAGATCAGGTAACTACACACTATCCCAGAAATAACGGAGTCACAATTCACACGGTGCATGCCCACACGCCCATCACCTAGCATGTGTGTCACCTCAACACCAAACACATCACACGTAATTTAGGGTTTCATACTCTCAGCACCAATTTTAGAAGTGTTACCTCGAACAAGTCAAATCCAATACCGGGCAAGCCAACCGATGTTCCAAAAATGCCATCCCGCGCGTACCGACCTTCGAACGGCTCAAAACTAGCTAAAAGCAACTCAAATACATCAAATTATGCAGAAGGAAACAAACCTAATCGATAAAGGTCATCTTTAATCAAAAGCCCAAAATCAATCCAAAATTCCAACCCGGTTCCGCACCTCGGAACTCGACGTAACTTACAAAATCCAGCAACCCATTCAATTACGAGTCCAATCATACTAGTTTCACTAAAATCCGACTCCGAATCGACATTCAAAACTCAAAAACTCACTCAATGAAGCTTTAGGCTAAAATCCCCAATTTTCTCTCTTAAACTCATAACCCAATTACCAAAAATGAAGATAAAATCACGAAATATAATCAAAATCGAGTGTAGAACACTTCTCAATACTTGTGATGAAATTTGCTTCAAAAATTGTCTCAATCCGAGTCCCACGTCTCAAAATATGATAAAAGACTTCAAAACCTCGATATATAGTTCAGCCGGGGCGTGTTCGCTTCTACGAACAATTTAGCCGCTTCGGTGGCGTCGCTTCTGTGACTTGAGGCCCCCTTCCATGGAATCAACTGGAGAAATGGCTCTTCGCACCTGCGGAAACTCATCCGCTCCTGCGACATCGTATGTGCGATAACAAACGCGCATCTGCACAGACTTCCGCACCTGCGCCCATCCATCGCTTTTGTGATAACGTAGATGCGGCCCAAAACTTAACATCTGTGGTGCTTCCAAACGTAGCCCCTTTCCACTTCTGCGATGGGCTGCTCACTTCTGTGGAATCACTTCTGCAACCAAGCTTCCGCAGAAGCGATTGCACCAGCAACCCAAAATTTCCAGCAGGTTCAACAAGGCTTCAATCGATCTGAACCCCATCCGAAACTCCCCGAGCCACTCGGGACCTCGTCCGAATATACCAATAAATCACATAACATAACAATGACCAACTTGAGTCCTCAAATTACACCTAAGAATATCGAAACGACGAATCGCACCTCAAATCAAACTTAAATGAACTTTCAACTTTCAACTTCCAAAACTCGCGCAGAAACATATCATATCAACTCGGAATGAGCTCAAATTTTTCATACAAGTCCCAAATGATATAATAAAGTTATTCCAGTGCCCTAGAACCACAGTCCGAACCTGATATTATCAAAGTCAACTTTCGGTTAAACTTATGAACTTTTCCAAACCTTCAAATTTTAATTTTTGCCAATTAGTGCTGAATCCTTCTAGAAATACTCAAATGCAAGTTAGGGCATATGCCTGAGTCCAAAATCACCATCCTTACCTAACGGAACCATCAAAACTTCGTTCCAAGGTCAAATTCACCAAAAGTCAAACTTGGTCAACTCTTCCAACTTAAAGCTTAAACTATGAAATTCATTCTTCCAAATCGATTCTGAAAACCAAAACCGATGATTCGCATAAGTCATAATACATCATACGGAGCTACTCATGCCCTCAAACTACCATGCTCAAAACGATCAGTCGGGTCAGTACACTATTATAGAGGGGGTACATCCGGTATTTCACATTGCCATGCTTCGGAAATTTTATGAGGATAGATCACATGTTTTAGATGACAACACAGTGAAGCTTGATGAGAATTTGACCTATTATGAGTCGATGACTATTCTAAACTAGCAAGTTCGAAAATTGAGATCTAAAGATATTCCTTTTATGAAGGTGCATTGGAGGGGTCAGCCAACTGATGAAACTACTTAGGATTCCGAGTCCAACACGACGAGTAGATACCTGCATCAATTTACGAGTCCGGGTACATTTCTATATCCATTCGCGGATGAACGTTTCTTTTAAGAGGTGGAGAATATAACGACCCAATAGGTCGTTTTGATTACTATCTCCCTTTTATGTGTTTTGAAGCCTTTCATAGTTTTATTTGATTATTTATCAATTTCATGTGTTGTTCGTGTCAATTTTCAAAAAGTTTAAATGCGAGGTTTGAAAGAAAATGTGATTTTTGACTTTGAAAGCGGCAAAAGTTGACTGCGGTCAATATTTTTGGTGAACGATCTCGGATCGGTGTTTTGATGATTTTGGTGTGTTTGTATGATGATCTTGGACTTGTACGCATGTTTGTTTGGGGTCCCAAGTGACCCGAGGCAGTTTCAGCACTTTATATGGAAAGTTGGAAATTTAAGTTTGAACTTTGAAAATCTTGAGTTTTGGTGAGCGATTTTTGATTTTAGATGTTATTTTGATGATTTGAGCAAGCAAGAGAGTTTGTACGATGTTAATATACTTTTCTGAATGTTCAGATTGGAGCACGAGAGGCTCGGGTGAGTTTCGAATAGGTTGCGGACTGTTTTCGCATAGCTGAAGGTTTCTGGTGTTACTGGGCTACAGATCTCGCATTTGCGAGGTTCTGTTCGCAAATAAGAGCCTCGCATATGCGAATACCTTCTCGCATTTGTGATACTGTAAAGGGGGATAGCAGCTTCTCTTTTGCGAAGCTTAATTCGCATTTGCGAGGGGTGGAGCCTTCGCATTTTCGAAGGTATAGTCGCAATTGCCACTCTGAAAGAGTAAGTTTGCGAAGCTGAGTTTGCATTTGTGGACATCCCAGGTGCAAATTTGCAATCAATGTATCGCATTTGCGATATTGGAAGCTCGGGAACTGGTTAGCAATAGCGACCAGTTGTTCGCATTTGCGAACGTCAGGACTTAGATTGGAATTTCGGGACTTAGCTTATTTTACACTAATTTTGAGACCTGGTCTCCATAGAGGCAGTTATTTCTTCCCAACTTCATAGGTTTGTAATATTAACTTGTTTTCATTTAATTTACATTACTTTTTCATGAATTTTTACTATCAAATCTGAGATTTCATAGAGTAGAAATTGGAATTTTTGGTAGAAACTATGGATTTTATAAAATTCAGATTTAGACATCAAATTGAGGTTGGATCTCAAAATAAATCACATACTTGGACTCGGGGATTACTGGGTAACCGGGATTTGGTCTTAATTTCGGATTTTGACCATGTGGGCCTATGTTGACTTTTTATTGACTTTTCAATTATGTTAAACATCGAACCTTTTTCGCATTAGGGTAATTTGTAAAGCTTCTTTTGACTTGTTTGAACAATATTTAACTAGATTTGGGTGGTTTAGTGGCTTATTCCAAAAGCAAAACTAGTGTTGGATTACTGATCTTGTTTCCGAAAGAGGTAAGTATCTTTGTTAACCTTGATTGAGGGAATTAGAGTTTAATTGATTCAATTTACTACGTGAACAATGTGTTGGAAGCATCGTATATACAAGATGACGAGTGTATATGAGTTAGCCAAGGGATAAGCATGTGGGTAGAACTAGCCTTATTTGTGCCATATTACTTTATATGTTATGTCTTCCATGCTTTAGATAGATTGTAAAACTCTTGATTTCTCGTATTCACATTATTTTCTATGATGATCTTATTGAGATATTGGGTGTTGAGATTGTTGAATGGCTAATTTTGTTATTGGTGAAAAAGTATTGTTAAATTCTCATATGGCAAGTTATGTCCAAACAGTCACCCTTGATGTTGTTTATGCTTCCCACTTTGCTTGGAATATGTGTTATATGTGATGCTTGGTGAGGAAGATTGAAATACATGAAAGGTGTTGCCGTGTTTGTGAGGTAGAGTGATTGTGCACGAAGGGTATTTTTGTGCTTTGTTCATATATCAGTATCATGGCACGAAGGGAGTTTTCATGCTTGAGAGAAAGTGAGGATATGAACAAAAAATGTTTCCATGTTTGCTATAATATTATGATGTGAGGATGAGAGTAAAAGAATGAAGGGTAATGCCTGCCATTTGTTGGTTTTATTGCTTATTACTTTGTAATTCAGATTGTGGACTTGGTTTTGTGGTTTTATAATTTACTCTTGAAAGGTTGTTTAGAGTTATTGTAAAAGCATGAGTTGTGGTTTAATCAGTAATACCTTCCTTTATCTTTCCGCTTTATATTCCTTTACTTATGTACTTATTATCTCTCTCACATTTTAGTAACCTGGTATTTACATGATACTTGACTTGTCATCTTGTTATTTCTCGATATATAATTGCACAAGTTTATTTGTAGGTGTCTTTTCTTAGCCTCATCGGGGTTAGGTTCGACACTTACGGAGTACATTGGGTTGGTTGTACTCATACTAGACTTCTGCACTTCTTGTGCAGATTCGCACATTGGTACCAGCGAAGTCCTAAGAGGTGCTTAGCGGATACTACATAGACGACTCGAGGTAGAGCTGTATTCTCGTTCGCAAGCGTCAGAGTCATCTTTCCGTTTCCGGTGTACCGTTTCTACTTTCCAGATAGTATTGTATTTCTTTCACGATAATGTATTTAGAAAACTCTATAAGCTCACATACTTGTGATTCCACGTCTTGAGATGGTTGAATGATAGTGTGGGCCGTACACTTATCATGTATACTTTTATGTTTCTATTAGACTATATTATCATCTTGTTGTTAATCATTAGTTGCATTTTTTTTTTATATTTTCTATTGTATGTTGGCTTGCCTAGCAAGTGGTTTTAGACGTCATCACAACTCCGTTTGGTTGGGATTTTGGATCGTGATACTAGGTAGTGTATCTTCATTGGTTATGGTCAAGACAAATTTTACTATTATTTCTAGGATTCAGTTGAAAAAAAACCTTGTTAGAAGTTATAATAATTTGTTCTTTGAAGACCCAACAACTGAAGATTTTGACAAAACTGAGAAGGTAGATTCTCAGAGTAGTAAGAGCTTTGTTGATGTTTATCCAATTCTTGTAACTATTGCATCTAAGGAAAATATTTCAGAATGATAAAAATCATGTTAATAATGAAGATGACGATCATGTTCAGAATGACCAGCATCATGTTATTGATGCTCTAGTGCAAGATGATATGGTTGGCCAACAAATAACTATTATAGATACTCCAGAGAGTTCTCTCTGAAGATCTACTAGAGAGAAAAAACCTTCATCTTGTTATTCTCCCAATGAATATATACTCTTGACTAACGGCGGAGATCCTGAACATTTTAAAGAAGCCATGAAAATTGAAAAAAAAAAAGAAAAGTTTTTTGATACTATGAAAGATGATATTAAATCCTTTGCATGCTAATCATACCTTTAATTTGGTTAAGCTACCTAAAGATTAGAAAACTATGAAAGTAGATAGATTTTTAGGGTGAAACATGAAGATAGTTATCCAATTCTACAGTACAAGGCCAGTTTAATTGTCAAAAACTTTAATAAAAAAATTTTGATTAGATATTCTCTCCAATTATGTAAATGTCCTTCATTTTCATAGTTCTAGGCTTAGCTGCAAGCCTAAATTTAGAGGTTGAAAAAATGAATATTAAAACTGCTTTTCTCCATGGGGACTTAAATGAAGAACTTTATATAAAGCAACCAAAAGGTTTTGTGGTCAAAGGAAAAGAGAATTACGTTATCAAATTGAAAAAGAGTTTATATAGTTTGAAACAAGCTCATAAGTAGTAGTACAGGAAGTTTGATTATTTAATGAGTCAACAAGGTATCAAGAAGACTTTTTCAGACAATTATATTTTTATACAAAAATTCTCAGATAATGACTTTATTATTTTATTACTTTGTTGATGAAATGCTTTTTGTTGGTCATAATCATGCAGGATTCATAAGTTGAAGAAAGAATTGAACAAGTCTTTTGATATAAACGACTTAGGACCAGCAAAGTGGATTCTTGGCATGCATATTGTCCATGATCGAAAGACGAAGAAGCTGTGATTATCCGAAGAGAAGTACGTACAAATGGTACTTTGAAGTTTCAACATAGATAATGCTCAGGTTTTTAGTACACCTTTAGCTATGCACTTCAAATTGATCACGAAGTAGTGTCCTTCTAGTGATGATGAGAAGGAAGATTCGAAGAAAGTTTCTTATGCTTCAAACTGTTGGGAGTTTGATGTATGCAATAATTTTTATTAGATCAAATATTACTCACCCTATTGGTATTGTGAGACGTGTTCTTTCTAATCTTGGAAGAGAGCATTAGAATGTAATGAAGTAAAAATAAGATATTTTTGTGGTACTTCTAGCATGAGTTTGAGTTTTTGTACAGCAAAGCCTATTTTATTCAATATGGTTACACTAATTCAGAGCAGGAGATATTGATACTCTCATGTTTGCTTCAGGTTACTTGGTAACTTTCGCGGGGGGAAGTTGTTTCTTGGCAATCTAGGTTATAAAATATGTTACTCTATCTACTACAGAAGCTGAGCTTATTGCTGCCGTTAAAACTTGTAAAAAGTTGCTCTTGATGAAGAGATTTTTAGGGGAACTTAGCTTTACTCAAAAGAGTATGTGCTTTATTCAGATAGTCAAAGTGCTATTCATCTTAGCAAGATTTTTACATTTCATGATAGTTCTAAACATATTGATGCAAGATACTATTAAATTTGAGATGTATTGGATTTTAAGTTGCTTGAAGTGGAAAAGATTTCCACGGATGATAATAGTTCTGACATATTTATCAAATCTTTGCCAAGAGAAATTTTGAAATATGTTGCTTGATTGCTGGGATGGCAGCCTCTGTCACAACCCAAAATCTAACTAGCCGTGATGGCACCTAATCTTACCCACTAGGTAAGCCAAACAATAACAATCCAATTCAATTAATATTTAACTGATTCAAATACACTCCCCAAGGACTGGTAATACAACTTATGAGCTTCTAAGATTAGAATTTACAAAGCTGGTGTAAAATAAAAAAAATACGTCATATGTTTGAAATATACATAGAACAGATTTAAAAATTCTAAAGCTACCTAAAACAGGAGGCAGTTGAGACTGGATCGCAGGTACAACTTCAATGCTAGCTGACACCATGTACATTAGCAATAACATCCAAAATCTTCACACAAGGTGCAGAAGTGTAGTATGAGTACAACCGACCCCATGTACTCAATAAGTAACAAACCTAACTTTAGGTTGAAAGTAGTGCCGAGTTGGGACAAGAGTCAGAGACCAAGTCCAATAACTAATAACATCTCATAACAATATAATTTAAAGGAGCACGAGTAAAACTCAATAATAAAATGCTTAGCTCGTATACAATTCCGGAAAATAAATATTTTCTTTTCAAGTATAACAGTAAAACTCAAATCTTTTGCCGAGAATCACCGAAAATATGAGTAAGTTTGAAATCTGTGATTTTCTCAAAAACTTTAACGACAGATAAGAAATTTCATTATCAGATGATATGAGGAAAAATACTTCTCAGCGGCTGCATATCAAGTATGCATGTCTAATGCAATGTAATACAGTGATGAAATTATGTACTCATACTCTCAGAGTACTCAATCTCACCGTCTCGCATTTTCACTCATCACGCTCAATATTTAGCACACTCAGTCACTCAGCAGTGTATAGGGCAGATTCAGCCCAAATATAAATGACAACTTGCACACAGTCACTCAGTACTGTATATGGCCAATCCAGCCCAGGGAAGATCCATCCCAAATATATATATATAATAACTGACATTCAGTCACTCAGTACTGTATGGGGCCAATGCAGCCTAGGGAACTCCATCCCAAATATAAATAAGGCAACTCCATTCCCCGGGAAGTCCATCCCAAACATAACTAAATAAGGCAACTCCATGTCCTGGGAAATCCATCCCAAACATAATGTCATCTGCGCTCACTGTAGGGGGTGCAGACTCCGGAGGGGCTCCTTCAGCCAATAGCTTTAATAAGCCAATATGGCCTGCTGCGGCGTGCAACCCGATCCCATAATAATAATGCCTATAAGCCTGTTGCGGCCCCGATCCATATAATAATAAAGTATATAAAGCCAATATGGTCTACTGCATCGTGCAGCCCAATACCATACTTATCCTCACAATCAGGCCCTCGATCTCACTCAGTCATCAATTTCTCCAATCTCTCGAGCTCACAATGTCATGAAACTAGCCCAAAACGATGATATGATATATCAATAAATAACAACAGAGACTGAGATATGATATGCAATGAATGTATATGACTGAGTACGAAAATACAATTTAAACAAATAATTCAACAGCAACATGACCTCTACGGGTCTTAGTAATACCGGCATATAGCCTCAGCATGATTTTTAACATGATTCTCAGCTCGACCTCCTTAACACATGAAAGTATATGGACAATGCCAAGATTATTTGATTACACAATTTCACGGAATCAATTACGTCACAGTTTCTACGGTGCACTCCCACACGCCCGTCAACTAGCATGTGTGTTACCCCCAAACAAATCATATAACACGTATTTCGGGGTTTATATCCTCAAATCCAAGTTTAAAAATGTTACTTACCTCGATCAAGCCGAATCCAGCCGAGCAAGATAAACAATACTCCAAAAATTCCATTCCGTGCATATCAACCTCCATACGCCTTCCTATCTTCTCAATTCAAGTCAAATGATTAGTATCTATTCAAACAACGTGCAAATTAATCACAATTTACTCTAATGCTTACAATTTAATAATTTACAAAAAATTTCAACTCCGCTACAAAAGTGTACAGTAGGGCCTACATCTCGAAACTCGACGAAACTCACAAAGTCCGACAACCCATTCAATTACGAGTCCAATCAAACCAAAATTACTCAAATTCGACCACAATTCGACCTTCAAATCCTCAATTAAAATCTATAAAAAATTTTACCACTTTTAACCCAATTTCAAACATAGGAACATATCTCGAGACTCTACGTCTCAATCATAAATCTACATGTGAAAGATATATTTTTTTTAAATATCAAAATCCAGCTCGTTGTTCAATTAAAAATCTCATATTTGAATACCCATATGAAAAGAATAATAATTATGTCATAAAATAGTTTAATACCTGGAATGAAAATTAAGTACAATTGTAGTTTGCGATTGTTGAGCATACTGTTGCTTCGTCTGAAATCACGACTTGGAGGACATTTAATTTGCCTTGAATCTCGAGAAAAAAAGGTTGAAAAGCTTTGTAATCGATTCAATGGCCTTTGGAATACCACCGTCAGAAACTCCCTATAACTTTTCCCATCATTGTCATATTCTCCTTTAATACTTATAAAGCATCCCTAGTTGGGATTAATATTACTGCC
Source organism: Nicotiana obtusifolia (assembly GCA_002018475.1). Taxonomy (NCBI): domain Eukaryota; kingdom Viridiplantae; phylum Streptophyta; class Magnoliopsida; order Solanales; family Solanaceae; genus Nicotiana; species Nicotiana obtusifolia. The sequence goes on from MCJB01046567.1 coordinate 165,450, forward strand.
AGCAAAAAGGGTGGGCTTGACCCTTAATTTTCTTCCAAAATTATTGTCCAAAGTTACCAAAGTCCAAAGACGGAACTACCCATGGCCCAATAATCCCTACTTACCTTCTTAACTCTCTTCTTTGTTCCATACTATGTAAATGTAAACATTATTAAAAAATGACTACAAATATACCTATAGGTAAACTATTAAAATAAAGAAACTATAATTAATGAGATAATTCAAAAGTTCATAAAAAAAGTATCAGATCGTTACAGTCTCCTCCAGATAATTGGGAGGGGGAATTATTGGATTTGGCCCTTTTTTCCCTCTTATATGGATAAATAAATACCACTTTAGACTAGTTTACTTTTTTATTTGGCCCTCACATTAAATATACATTTTAAGTCTGATTTGGAGGCAAGAGAAGTTTAGATAAAGCAACATTCTCAATCTATATTACATTAAAAGCACGAAGGATCTTAACGAAATGTTATTATCTTTTTTACCCCTTTAAAATAGAGTTTACACTGAATAAAATAGTTATTATATTATTTTTTCTAATATTTAGCATTCTGAAATCATTTAAAATATTGCATATTGAATCCTTCCATATTTAAAATACTACATAAAAACTTCTAATATTTAGGATATTAATTTAATTATCCTTCCTTATTTAAAATATAAAATTCCTTTTACTTAATAGAAATTCTTTCCAAAAATTGAACTATGTAACATAAATGTAAAACTTGCCATGTAGTTAAAGTGGAGAGTTTAAATGAAACTTTACATCATCAAGTGGCGGTAAAGCTAGAGCACCTTTTTATGAGCTATATATATTGGAGTCCAGGTTCAAGTTACATTAAATTAGATAATATAATTGATTTGTTATTCGAATGAGTATTTAAGTGATTAGTTATTGGGCAAAACAAAAGCACATCGATCCAAACTAGAATATATTGAACTTTCTGGTAAGAATATTCATTCATACAATATTTACTTTACAAATTGAAACAAGATAAAAAGGGGATAAAATCGGATTTGTAAAAATATAAACCAACACAACCGAATGAGTTGGATTTGAAATAAAGCACCACAAAAAATATTTAGTTTCGAAATTCTTTTGCATCACAATGCCTTGTTAGTTAAAGAATACCAAATTAACTCAAAAGACTTTAAGAAAAAAACTGATGCAAACACATTCTATCATGTTCGATCGAAGCGGTTCCTTATTATTTTATTGAAGCTTTTAGCTATATTTTATGCATTAAAACCTTTCTCTTAGTTTAGTTATAATTATGTAAAAAAAAATGGAGAATTTCACAAAGAATAAGTAAGAACGTAGTTGTTATGTGATGACCCGGCACGTTGTTTATAGTTTTAATCTTTATTTTTGTTTTTCGAATTTTCGATTAGCTCTGTTTAACCTTTCTTAATTTGCGTGTGCTGTCTGTGTCTTTTTCCGGAAGGTTTATGTGAAAATTTGATAAATATGTGAAGTCGTGCCATAAAAACTCATTTGAGTTGACTTTGGTCAATGTTTTGAGCAAACGGATCCGGATCGGTGTTTTGACGGTCCTGGTGGGTCTGTATCATGATTTGGGACTTGGGAAAATACCCGAAATCGAATTGAGAAGTCCCTAACTCGAATTATCGCAATTGATTAAAAACTAGAAGCTTAGAGGTTTAAAGAATTAATAAGTTTGACCATAGTTTTACTTTATTGCTACCGGGTTCGGATTTTAGTTCCAGAACTTGGTATAGGTTCATTACTGTATTTATGACTTGTCTGTAAAATTTGGTATAAAACAGAGTTGATTTGACATTATTCGAATGTCCGGTTGAAAAATTAGAAGTCCTTAAGTTTCATTGAAAATTTCATTCGTTTTGGTATCTGATTCATTTTTCTATATTATTTTGGTATTTTGATCGCGAGAGCAAGTTCGTATGATATTTTTGAACTTGTGTGCATGTTTGGTTTGCATCCCGAGGGGCTTGGGTGAGTTTCGGATAGGCTACGGATGTTTTTGAACTTAAGAAAATTTCTGGTTTTGGCTTCTAATGTTATCCGGTGTTTTCTTCTTCGCGATCGCAAAGATACTCCCGCGATCGCGAACTGTAATATGGGCTGGGGGGAGTTTTTGTTCATCACGAACACGATGGCATGTATGCGAATGCGAAGCCTTGGGGGTTTGCCCTTTGCGAACACGTGCAGCCTTTCGCTAACACGTAAGGTTGAGGACCTAGGGAGAGGGAATCAGTGATTTGCTCTACGCGAACGCGAGCACTGACTCGCGAACGCAAAAGCCTGGGGGAAGCAGCCTTCGCGAACGCGTAGGCCATTTGGGCCGTTGTGTATTGCGAACGCGGCAAGCCCTTCGCGAATGCGAAAAAGGCCTGGCGCCCAAACCTAATATTTTTTCAAACACAGGATTTCACCTATTTTTCACCATCGTTTCATCAGAGCTCGGCCTAGAGGTGATTTGGAAGAGAAAATTCATCATCCTTTCATAGGTTTGTATACTTTAACTTATTTTCTTCCATTTCTATCATCATCCATTAATTTCTAGCCTTAATCTTTGTTCTTTCATGGTAAAAAATTAGGGATTTGGGAAGAGCTGGGTTTTTTTTGCAAATTTCATATTTAGACCTCAAATCGGGGTCGAATTTCGAAACTAATTACATAATCGGGCTTGGGGGTGAATGGGTAAATGGGTTTTGGTCCGAATCTTGAATTTTGACCAAGCGGGCCCGGGATTGACTTTTGTTGACTTTTGGGGAAGTGTAAAGATCTTAACTTTATGTGTAATAATTTAATTCCCTAGCATTATGTATTTTAATTTAATTCCCCGGTAGAGCTTTGATTTTCTTGCGGTGCGAGATAAGTATTGGGTTTAACCTTGATTTGAGAGAATTAGGAACCCTTGAGCTATGTGCTATGTGAAATTCATGTGTAGTGGCGTATATGTGCGGTGACGAGTGTATATACGCTGCCAAAATACTTGTTTCCATGCTTTCCATATTTTATTAATTGTTTCATTCCATGTCTTAATTGTTACATGCTTTAAATGCTTCCCTGTCTTTACTTGTTACTTGTCAATTATTATTCTAGTGTTAAAAATGTTAGATTCTCTCATGCTTCCATGATTGACTGATACTTGCGCCCTTTAATTGTCATTTACTTGACATGTCTTACTGCTTAACATTAAATATAGTGAATTCCCAATTTGGCACGAGACTTCCTTCCTGGTTCTGCTCCATATTTGTTAATCGTAGAGATTCTTGTGATTTGAGTTGTTAAATTACTTGCACACATTGATTTATATATTGATATGGTGGGATCGGGTTGCACGTCGCAACATGTAGAATAAGGGTGGATTGATTTGATGAAATAAGGGTGAATTTTTATTGATATAGTGAGATCGAGTTGCGCACCGCAACAATTAAAATAAGGGTGGGTTTATATGGTGAAACAAGTGTGGTTACGATATTGATTCTGACTATATGGTAGGATCGGGTTGCACGCCGCAATATATATTTACTCATACATATATATATATATATATATATATATATATATATATATATAAAAGGGAGGATAGTGCTGTACAATGGGACCGGGTTGCGCGCCCCAACAATTTATGTATTTCTATTCCTTATTGTAAGGTGTTGGCTTCGGTACTTTCATACGAGAATCTAGGGATTGGTATTTCTGGCATTTACTGGTTTTTCTTAGAAGATTGAGTTGTTTTCATGAGTTAACTGCTTTATTTCGTTTCCGTATTTTCCGTTTCTATGATTATATTATCCTGCGTACAGGTTATATTGTAAGTGATCCTCCTTAGCCTTGTCACTACCTCGTCGAGGTTAGGCTCTGCACTTATAGAGTACATAGGGTCGGTTGTACTCATACTACACTCTTTATTTCTTGTGCAGATTTTGGAGTCTGTCTCAACGGCGGTCAGTACATTGCTCGGGTTGACTATCAGTGTGGAGACTTGAAGTATGGCTGATCGGCGTTCGCAGCCCTGACTTCCCCTCCTTATATATCTTAGTTGTGTATTTTTTTCTCTTTCAGACAACTTTACTTTTATTCAGACCTTTAATTATAGTATTCTCGTAGCTCGTGCACTTGTGACATCAAATTCAGGACGGTATTAGATATATCAGTTGTTATGTTTTTTCGCACTTTACTTCAGAATTTATTTCAGTCATTTCGGTTTCTTTATTATTTTTAATTTGAACTGTTAAAAATGGATAAACTGTTCTAACGTTGGCTTGCCTAGCAAGTGAAATGCTAGGCACCATCACGGTCCCGAGGGCAGGATTTCTGGGTCGTGACAAGTTGGTATCAGAGCACTAGGTTGCCTAGGTCTCACGAGTCACGAGCAAGCTTTGTAGAGTCTGGAGGATCAATACGGAGACGTCTGTACTTATCTTCCAGAGGCTATGGAATTTAGGAAAAATGTCACTTCCTTCTTACTCTGTCGTGCGATTTTATTCTATCATTGATGATTGAACCCTTTTATTCTTGTTCTCCCACAGATGGCGAGAACACGCACTACATCTACCACCGGACAGGAACGGGAGCCCCCTGTAGCAGCTACGACTAGGGGCAGAGGCCGAGGTCGAGGTCGCGCCAGAGGCCAAGGTAGAGGCAGAGGCAGAGGCAGAGCTTAGCCTAGAGCTCGAGCAGCAGCAACAGCAGTAGCAGTGGAGCCTCAAGTAGATTTTGACGAGGAGGTTCCAGTCCGCACTGTACCTGTGGGACCAACTCAAGTCCCGGAGGGGTTCATAGCCACTCCAGTACTTCAGGTTGCTCTAGTCCGTTTGGTGGGCCTTATGAAGAGTGTGGCCCAGACCGGTACCTTTCAAGTGTCACCAGTCGTCTCGTGGGCTGGGGGAGGAGCACAGACTCCCGCTACTCACACCTCGGAGCAGGTGGCTCCCTAGTTTCAGATTCCAGCAACCCCGCCAGTTGGGGTAGTTCAGCCGGCTATTGTGGCACAGGCCGGTGATAGGCCCACATTGTCTTCTGAGGCTATGTTAAGGTTGGATAAGTTCACCAAGCTCTTTCCTGTTCAATTTAGTGGGGCACCTTCTGAGAACCCACGGGATTTCTGGACCGTTGCCTCGAGGTGCTGCGGAACATGAGTATAATCGAGACCAATGGGGTCGATTTTGCCGCACTTCAGATGACTAGTTTCGCCCAGAGATGGTCGAGGGATTATATGTTGACTAGACCAGCTGGGTCGCCTGTACTTACTTGCGATCAGTTCTCACTGTTAGTTCTGGAGAAGTTCATCCCTGTCACCTAGAGAGAGGAATATCGCAGGAAGTTTGAGCGACTTCAGCAGGATGGTATGACTGTCACCCAGTATGAGACTCGATATGTTGACTTAGCTCGCCATGCCACTATCTTGCTTCCTACTGAGAAGGAGCGAGTGAGGAGATTATTGATGGGCTCACTTACACTCTAAGGCTTCAAATGGCCAAGGAGACAGGGAGTGATGTTTCCTTCCAAACGGCCATTGATATGGCCAGACGGATCGAGTTGGTTTGAACTCAGGAGAGAGTGCCGGTGTCAGATAAGAGGCTCCGTCAATCTGGTAGTTTCAACGGTGCCTCATTTGGAGACAAGGGTGCTTTTGGTAGAGGCAATCCTCCCAAGCCATTTCATGCAGTGCTTTAGGCATCTCACAAGGCTTCTAGGGTTTGTGGTCCTTATGTGCCTTATTCTGGGCAGCCAGCCTATAGTGCACCATCAGCTCCTATCAGTGTGCCTCCGATATTGAGCGATCACCATGGTTATCCAACCGGTTCGAGTCAGCTTCAGTTGTAGCAACCACAGCAACAGGATGTGTGTTTTGACTGTGGTGGTTTTGGGCACATCCGAAGATCATTCCCGAGATTATTAGGCGGCATGCCACAATAGAGTCCTCGTGCCATGGTTCTGGCACCGATTTCTCCACTGCTCGCTCAGCCAGCCAGGGAAGGGTCAGGCAGCTAGAGGTGGGGGTCAGTCCGTTAGAGGTGGAGGTCAGGCCGTTAGAGGTGGAGGCCAACCAGCTAGAGGCCGCCACAGAGATATAGTTCAGAGTGATGGGACCCAGCCTCAATGCTATGCTTTCCCAGCTAGGCCTGAGGTCGAGTCATCTGATGTCGTTATCACAGGTATTGTTTCCGTTTGCCATAGAGATGCTTCAGTTCTATTTGATCCGGGATCTACTTACTCCTATGTATAATCCCATTTTGCTGCATATCTGGTTATGCCCCGTGATTCTTTGAGTGCTCTTGTGTATGTGTCCACGCCTGTGGCAGATTCTATTATTGTAGATCATGTCTATCGCTCGTGTGTGGTTACTATTAGGAGTCTAGAGACTAGTGTAGACCTTATACTTCTTGATATGGTAGATTTTGATGTCATCTTGGGTATGGATTGGTTGTCACCTTATCACGCTATATTGTACTGTCACACCAAAACGGTGACCTTAGCCATGTCGGGGTTTCCTCGATTAGAGTGGAGGGGCACTCCGGGCCATTCTACCCGCAAAGTTATTTCTTATGTGAAGTCTTGACGTATGGTCGAGAAGGGGTGTCTAGCTTACTTGGCCTATGTCAGCGATTCTAGTGCGGAGGTTCCATCCATGGAATCAGTACTAGTTGTTTGTGAGTTTCCCGAGGTGTTTCTTGTAGACTGTTGGGGATGCCACCCAACAAGGATATTGACTTCTGTGTTGATTTGGTTCTGAGCACTCAGCCCATTTCTATTCCACCATACCGTATGGCCCCGTAAGAGTTGAAGGAGTAGTTACAAGATTTGCTTGATAAGGGATTCATTAGACCTAGTGGCTCGCCCTTGGGTGCGCCCGTGTTGTTCGTGAAGAAGAAGAATGGTTGATGAGGATGTGTATAGACTATCGGTAGTTGAACAAAGTCACTATCAAGGACAAGTATCCGTTGCCAAGGATTGATGACTTATTTGATCAGATTCAGGGTGCCAAGGTGTTTTCAAAGATTGATTTGAGGTCTGGCTACCAGCAGTTGAGGATTAGGGCATCCGATGTCCCTAAGACGGCTTTTCAAACTCGATATGGGCACTATGAGTTCCTAGTGATGTCATTTGGGTTGACAAATGCCCCAGCAACATTTATGGATTTGATGAACCGAGTGTTCATGCCCTACTTAGATTCTTTTGTAATTGTATTCATTGATGATATATTGATCTACTCCCGCAGTTGAGAGGAGCATGAGCAGCATCTTCAGATTGTACTTCAGACTTTGAGAGATAGCCAGTTATAAGTTTTGGTTAGACTCGGTCAACTTTTTGGGACATGTTGTATCGGCAAAGGGCATAAAAGTGGATCCTAAGAATATTGGGGTAATTTAGAATAGGCCTAGACCTACTTCAGCTATAGAGATCCGGAGCTTCCTGGGTTTGGCAGGTTGTTATTGCCGGTTCGTGAAAGGGTTCTCACCTATTGCAGCCCCATTGACCAGATTGACCCAAAAGGGTGCTCCGTTCAGATGGTTGGACGAGTGTGAGTTGAGCTTTCAGAAGCTCAAGAGTGCTTTGACTACGGCGCCAGTGTTGGTGTTGCCCACCGGTTCAGGATCTTACACGTAATATTGTGATGCATCTCGTATTAGGCTCGGTGTAGTATTGATGCATGATGGAAGGGTGATTGCATATGCATTGCGGCAGTTGAAGGTTCATGAGAAGAATTACCCTGTTCATGACTTGGAGTTCGCAGCCATTGTTCATGCGCTGAAGATTTGGAGGTACTATCTTTACGGCGTGTCGTGTGAGGTATTCACAGACCATCGGAGTCTTCATTATTTGTTCAAACAACAGGATCTCAATTTGAGGTAGAGGAGGTGGTTGGAGCTGTTGAAAGACTATGATATCACCATTTTGTATCATCCTGGGAAGGCCAATGTGGTGGCTGATGCCTTGAGTAGAAAGATTGTGAGTATGTGCAGCCTTGCGTACATTCCACTTGGTGAGAGGCTGCTTGCTGCATTGTTCAGGCTTTGGCCAATTAGTTTGTGAGGTTAGATGTTTCAGAGCCCAGTCGTGTTTTAGCTTGCACAGTCGCTCGATCTTCTTTGTATAAGCGCATCAGAGAGGGTCAGTATAATGATCCTCACTTGTTTGTCCTTAAGGACACGGTGCTGTACGGTGGTGCCAAGCAGGTTACGGATGGAGATGATGGGGTTTTGAGGTTGTAGTCCCGTATTTATGTGTCCAATGTGGATGGGCTTTGTGAGTTGATCCTTGAGGAGGCCCACAGTTTCCGGTATTCTATTCATCCCGGTGCCGCCAAGATGTATCAAGACTTGCAGCAGCATTATTGGTAGAGGAGGATGAAGAAGGATATAGTTGCATATGTAGCTCGGTGTCTAAATTATCAGCAAGTTAAGTACGAGAATCATAGGCCTGGTGGTTTGCTTCAGAAGTTAGAGATTCTTAAGTGGAAGTGGGAGCATATCACTATGATATTTGTTGTTGGACTCCCACAGACTCAGAGGAAGTTTGATGCAGTGTGGATCATTGTGGACAGGCTGACCAAGTTGACACATTTCATCCTAGTGAGACTTACCTATTCTTCAGAGCGGTTAGCTGAGATCTACATCCGCGAGATCGTCCGCCTTCACGGTGTGCCAATGTCTATCATTTTTTATCGAGGTACGCAATTTACCTCGCACTTCTAGACGGCAGTACAGAGTGAGTTGGGCACGTAGGTTGATTTGAGCACAACATTTCATCCCCAGATAGACGGACAGTCCACGCGCACTATTCAGATATTAGAGGACATGCTTCACGCTTTTGTTATGGATTTCAGCAGTTCTTGGATCAGTTCTTGCCACTTGCGGAGTTTGCCTACAACAACAGCTACCAGTCGAGCATTCAGATGGCTCCCTATGAGGCATTATACGGGAGGCAGTGTCATTCGCCTGTTGGATGGTTCGAGCCGGGGGAGGCTCGATTATTGAGTACAGATTTGGTACAAGATGCCTTGAATAAGGTCAAGATTATTCAGGATCGACTTTGCACCGCTCAGTCTAGGCAGAAGAGTTATGTCGACCATAAAGTTCGTGATGTTGCATTCGTGTGGGAGAGAGAGTGTTGCTCTGGGCTTCACCCATGAAGGGTGTGATGAGGTTCAGAAAGAAGGGAAAGTTGAGCCCTAGTTATATCAAACCCTTTGAGAATCTTCAGAGAGTGGGAGAGGTGGCCTAGAAGCTCACATTGCCACTCAGTTTATCAACAGCCCATCAGGTTTTTCATGTGTCCATGCTTCGGAAGTATCACGGTGATCCGTCCCATGTGTTAGATTTCAGCTCAGTCCAATTGGACAAGGATTTGACTTATGAGGAGGAGCCGTGGCTATTCTAGCTTGGCAAGCCCAACAATTAAGGTCTAAAAGTTATCCTTCAGTTCGAGTGCAGTGGAGCGGTCAGCCGATTGAGGCAGCCACTTGGGAGTCCGAGTTGGACATGTGGAGTAGAAATCCACACCTTTTCACAGTCCAGGTACTTTTCTATGTCCGTTCGAGGATGAACGTTTGTTGTAGAGGTGGAGAATGTGATGACTCGATAGGTCATTTATAGTTTTAACCTTCATTCTGTGTTTTGAAACCTCAATTGACTCTATTTAGCCTTCCTCGATTTGTGTGCGCAGTCCATGTCTTTTTTGGAAAGGTTTTTATGTAAATATTTTATTAAAATGTGAAATCGTGCCTTAAAAACTCATTTGAGTTCACTTCGGTTAACGTTTTGAGCAAATGGACCCGGATCAGTATTTTGACGGTCTCGGTGGGTCCGTATCATCATTTGGGACTTGGGCGTACGCCTAGAATCGAATTCGGAAGTCCTTAGTTCGAATATCGCAATTTATTGAAAACTAGAAGCTTAAAGGATTAAAGAATTAATAAGTTTGACCGTAATTTGACTTTGTTGCTACCGAGTTTGAATTTTTGTTCCGGAACTTGGTATAGGTTCATTACTGTATTTATGACTTGTCTGCAAAATTTGGTGCAAAATAGAGTTAATTTGACATTATTCGGACGTCCGGTTGAAAAATTGAAAGTTCTTAAGTTTCATAAAAAATTTCATTTGTCTTGGTGTATGATTCATAGTTCTAGGTGTTATTTTGGTGTTTTGATCACGCGAGCGAGTTCGTATAATATTTTTGGACTTGTGTACATGTTTGGTTTGGAGCCCCAGGGGCTCGAGTTAGTCTCTGATAGGCTACGAATGTTTTTGAACTTAAGAAAATTTCTGGTTTTGGCTTCTGCTGTCATCTGGTGTTATCTTCTTCGCGATCGCAAAGATACTCCCATGATCACGAAGTGTAATATGGACTGGGGAGATATTTTCTTCATCGCGAACGCGAACCCAAAACCTTGGGGGTTGCCCTTCACGAACGTGTGCAGCCTTTCACGAACGCGTAAGGTTGAGGACCTAGGGAAGGGGGATCAGTGATTTGCTCTACGCGAACACGAGCACTGGCTCGCGGACGCGAAGGCTTGGGGGAGTAGCCTTCGTAAATGCATGAATGAACTCGCAAACGTGTAGACCATTTGGGCCGCTGTGAATCGCGAACATGGTAGGCCCTTCGCGAACGCGAAGAAGGCCTGACTCCCAGACCATAAATATTTCCAAACATGAGATTTCACCCATTTTTCACCATCTCTTCATTAGAGCTCCGCCTAGAGGCGATTTGGAAGAGAAAATTCATCATCCTTTCATAGGTTAGTATACTTTAACTTATTTTCTTCAATTTCTATCATCACCCATTGATTTCTAACCTTAATCTTTGTTCTTTCATGGTAGAAAATTAGGGATTTGGGAAGAACTGAGGGTTTTTGCAAATCAGATTTAAACATCAAATTAGGGTTGGATTTCAAAACTAATTACATAATCAGGCTCGGGGTTGAATTGGTAAATGGTGTTTGGTCCAAATCTCGGGTTTTAACCAAGCAAGCCCGGGGTTATCAAGGACAAAAGACTTATCAATTATCAGAGTTATTCTGATATGATATTTTTTTTATCTTAATTCTAGAAAGATAACATATAAACGGACCTATTTCACCTTCTAGGACAATAGGTTCTTGGGCAATAGATATATCCTCCTTGTGCTCAAGTTCATTAGAAAGTTGTTGGAGCACAAGACGATCTAATTCTTGACCTGCTTTGATTTCTTTAATTTCCTCTTTAAAGTAAGTTATTTCAGATTAAAGGTCCTCCATAGTTATGGTTGTTGCCTTGGATATTTGAGATAGACAACTCTTGAGGATGTCCGTGATGTTATAAGTGTTAGCCACCTGAGGATAATTAGAAAGCTTTGGGGAAGACGGAGAAGGTTTATCCATAACTTTCTTGAGTTGGTCTAGGTAATCCTTTTTGATATCTGAGTCTTGGAGATTTCCAATAACTTCAAGGAGGAGATGTTGCTCTTTAGTAAGAACACTAATCCCAAGAAGACTTTCCTGAGCTTCTTGATCAAACTGGGTTAAAGATGATGAGGAATCTAAGTCATCATCTTGGAGTTGGTTAAATTGCTGCTCATACTCATCTTCAGCAACCTCAAAATCGCTGTCTATAAGCAAGAGTCCTTCTATTTTATTAAGGAGAGACTCATGAAGATGAATGTTCCTAATCGCGTTTGAAACCCTACAATTTTTGGCAATGTGACCTGTTTTACCACATCTGTAGCATTTGGCCGTAGTTGAAGTTAATGTATTCTCAACTTTAGGTTTAGAATACTTCGGATTCGTATAGGAAGGTCTTCTTTTCCTATACTTGGACGTAGGATTTCTCGAACTAGGAAGTTCCTCTTTGGGTTTGCACCATTTGTAAGACTTTTCACCGCAAGGAGGTAGACCAAATTGTTCGCAAAAACTACCTAAGTCTTTATGAGTTTGAGCCCTATCTTTGGCTAATTGTCTCAGCATTTTGTCTTGTTTACAGATTTTGAGAGAAACTTGCTGGATTTAGCTGGTAATTTGACCATAGGTGATCTGATCATAAGGAACAATACCACCGACATATTGATTTTTGAATTCTTCTTTGACTAAATCCCTTAGTGATTTTGGCAAACCATCTAAGAATTTTTCTTTCCAATATAGTTAGTTCCCATCAGGCCATTCATAGATAAGCATAAGGAAAGAGTCTTTATACCACCTAAAATCTGAAAGAGTTTTGCACTTAAGATTGTTAAGTACTTCGGCAGTTTTTTCCTTAAAAATTCTTGGACAACCTATCAAGGTTCTGATAATTGTATATATCAGAGTATTGGTATAATCGGGAATAGAATCTTTGTTCCTAAGAATTGGTTGGCCTATTTCATCAACCTTGACAGACTGGAAGATTTGTTGCTTCTCATCTCCACTGAGGTGGGTATCCCACCAACCTTTGAGTTGCCCAGCTACAAGGACACGGATAGTACCCTTGTCAGAATAATCATGAGAAGTTTTGGAAGCTGTGGCAACCATGGTCATCTGCTGCAACTTTTCGAGAATATTATACTCAGGACAACCGTTTATGCTCCATTCATAAATATTGTTTGTGTTGTAATTGTTCAGCATGATATTGGGTTTTTTTCCAAAACTACGTCTGGATGGGTAGCTCTAGGATAGTAGAGTTTTTTAGTTTTCCTCTAGTTGGAAGACTCAGCACGAATAGGTGTGATATCTAGAGGAGGATTTTCTTTTATAGATACTGACTGTTCACATTCTTGGTCTGAATTTGTCTTACCAAGGACTCCTATGAGTTTAGAAGTTACAGTAGGAGCTTGACGGGTCGAAGAAGCTTCAGTAGCTTTGTGGACTGGCATAAATTATGGACCACTAAAGTTTTCTAAATTTCTAGAATTCTTTGCTGAAGATTAGAAAGTTGAGGAGAGTCTTTAGAATGATGCATATGGAGCTCCCTTGAATGATTTCTAAGATCTCGTAAGGTTTAAAAAGAAGAACATCGGAGGTGGAAGGTCCTTCTGTGGATTTTCATCATTGTAGTGAAAGAATGATTGACAATTAAATATTCTCCAATAATTTGTAGATATTTATTCGTGTAATTATTTTGTTCAAAAATATGTTTCATATCTTTGCCAGTAATTGGTCCATTATCAGCTGTTTTCTTAAAAGGAGCCGCTATAACAGAGGTATTGGCAAAACTTGTAGAAAATCCTTGTGATGGAGGAAGTTCGGAGATAACTTCTTCACTGGTATTAGTTTTCCAAACTTCTGAAACGTTAATAGATTTTGAAAAAGGGAAATTTATTTCCGTATAATCAGCATGGATTTCGAACCATTCAAAGAAATTGATCTGTCTTTTAACAGCATTTAAAGAATCATAAAATTTTGATTGAATTTCTTTTCTTTTTTCTCCATTTTATTTTTTTCAAAAAACCAAGTTCTTTTGAAAAGATTATCGGGAGAATAAAATTTGTTTGGAGAGTCTTTTTGTCAATTTCAAAGACTGGTTTAGTTTGTAGATATTATCCAATCGTTTGTAGATATTTATTCATGTAATTATTTTGTTCAAAAATATGTTCCATATCTTTGCCAGTAATTAGTTCGTTATCAGTTCTTTTCTTAAAAGGAGCAGTTGTAACATAGGTATTGGCAAAAGTTGTAGAAAATCCTTGTGATGGAGGAAGTTCAGAAATAACTTCTTCATTGTTATTAGTTTTCCAAACTTCTGAAATGTTAATAGATTTTGAAAAAGAAAAATCTATTTCCGTATAATCAGCATGGATTTCGAACCATTCAAAGAAATTGATCTGTCTTTTAACAACATTTAAATAATCATAAAATTTTGATTGAATTTCTTTTCTTTTCTCTACTTTGTATTTTTCCAAAAACCAAGTTCTTTTGAAAAGATTATCGGGAGAATAAAATTCTTTTTGGAGCGACTTTCTATCAATTTCAAAATCCACTTATAAGACTCCAATTCTTATCATCACCAAGTTCAGCACCTAAGGACATATAGGTAGGCAAATTGGGGTGATCATAGCTAGTTTCAGTAGGAGGAGCGTTTTCTACCTTATATCTAGCCTGAGGGATCGTAGCATCTGAAACAGTTTCTACTCTCGTGGGATATGAGATCGAATGTCTAGCGGACTGGACAGACGAACTTTCAGACAGAATAGAGGTATTAACTCTTTGATTGAGTGACCTCTGGAAGGAACTTAGTACAGACCTGGTGGAAATTGTTGGATTTGTGAAACTGAGGTATTCTCAGGTTTTTGAGCTGGAGTACCATCTTGCAAAAGCCGGTTCTGAGGTAAAGAGATCTGACTCTAGGATACTGGTCTAGGAAGAGATAGATGAGATCTTTGTAGATCGGTTTGGAAGAGAACAGTTTCACCCTTGTGCATTATTCTCATGGCTCCAGTATTGAAGGCTGAATTTGTAGCCTTAGAGAGAGATCCAATTTTGGTTCTGTAATTGGAGGTTTTGACATTAAGTGTCAAGGTATCTAAATGTTCCTATCTCTCAAGGAGACTGTAAAATTAGGAAAACAGTCGAAATGAATTGGCCCGTTACAAAGACTGATTTCTACCATTCCAAGTTTCATTGAAGTCTAGGAACCTAGAGTGCCTGAGATAGAAAAGAAGAGATGTGTCAAGTCCTTCTCTGGTGAGTGGTTTAGCGGCAATTTGTACTAAACCAAAATGGAGATAATAGTAATTCTGTCTATATTTTTCTATAGACTTGATATTGAGGAGTTTGATCTCCTCATGATCCGATTCAAGAGGAATAATCTGTTCAATGGTAGACATGTGATAATCACTTGTCAGGTTGTTCCATCTGGAAGATTTATAAATTGTCGACTGGGGATATTTGGGGATTTCCCAATCACTATTGATTGCTGCAAGTCAGAGAAATTAATCTCTTCTTTGAGCTTGAAATTGGAGGTAGAAGATGAGGCAGAGGATGAAGAGGATCAATAAGATTTCGAAGGGGTGTGGCGAAAGAAAAATATTTTAATAAAGATGGCGGACATTGCCAAAACCGCCCCCTTGGTATCAGAGCCAGGGGGAAGTAAGGATGGTGATTCTTGTTTTTAACTTGCTATGGTGTGGTGCTTCCAGATCTGACGAAATAACTCTAGATCTATAAGTTTTAAATAATTCTACTATGGATCTTATCATATTATGGTGTTGAATTACTTGATCTATTGATAGATTTATATATCTACTGGTTCTTACACATAAATTTGTTAAATATATTTTTGTAATAAGAAGAACTCTTGGAAGATGGCGTTGTGTTCTTCGAATCTGCACTACAGGTAGTGTTCCTAGGGATTATGGCGATGGAATGCCTATAAATGTACCTAGTAGGCCTGCAGATGGTTACTTGTAACCTTTGGGTCATCCAAAAGTAGAGCTTCTTAAAACAATTTCCATATTTACCTTCTTTGTATGAAAGAACAGGTATTTCTATGAATCTAGCTCCTAGATCTGGACTCTTCAAGATGATACTAAGATAAACTAGAGTATTTTTCTTAAGATCTATAAATCTAAAAGAACATAACTCCTAAAGTATTTCTACGCAAAGTTAGCTAAAAACTTGAATAGTTTCCTTATGAAACCCTTGGTCTCTTGAGCCAAGGACAGGAATTTTTTAAAAAAACTTATTAAAATGTCTTTCTTTCGCCACTCCCCTTCGATATCTTCTAGATCCTCTCCTCTCCCTCATCTTCTACCTCCAATTTCAAGCTCAAAGAAGAGATTAGTTTCTCTGACTTGCAGCGATCAATTGACGATTGGAAAATCCCCAAACATCCCCAGTCTACAATTTACAAATCTTCCAGATGGAACAACCCGACAAGTGATTATCACATGTCTACCATCGAACAGACTATTCCTCTTAAATCGGATCATGAGGAGATCAAACTTCTCAATATCAAGTCTATAGAAAAATACAGACAGAAATATAATTATCTCCATTTTGGTTTAGTACAAATCACCGCTAAACTACTCACCAAAGAAGGACTTGACACATCTCTTCTTCTCTCTCTCAGGGACTCTAGGACCCTAGACTTCAATGATTCTCTGCTTGAAATGGTAGAAATCAGTATTTGTAATGGGCTAATTTATTTCGACTCTTTTCCAAATTTTACAGTCTCCCTAAGAGATAGGAACATTTTAGATACCTTGACTCTTAATGTCAAAACCTCCAATTACAGAATCAAAACTGGATCTCTCCCAGTAGCTATCATCTATAGAATCCAATATAAGGCTATGAATTCAGCCTTCAATAATGGAGCCATGAGAACAATGCACAAGGGTGAAACTGTTCTCTTCCAAACAGATCTACAAAGATCTCATCTATCTGTTCCGAGACCAATATCCAGGAGTCAGATCTCTTTACCTCAAAACTAGCTTTTGCAAGATGCTACTCCAGCTCAAAAACCTGAGAATGCCTCAGTTTCACAGATCCAACAATTTCCTACCGGGTCTGTACTAATTTCCTTCCAGAGATCACTCAGTCAAAGAGTTAATAACTCTATTCCATCTGAAAAGTAGAAACTATTTAAGATTCTACGATCCCTCAGGTTAGATAAAAGGTAGAAAACGCTCCTCCTACGGAAACTAGCTATGATCACCCAAATTCACCTACCTATACGTCCTTAGGTGTTGAACTTGGTGATGATAGTTGGAGTCTTAGAAGTGGATTTTGAAATTGATGAAAAGACTCTCCAAGAAGAATTTTATTCTCCCGATAATCTTTTCAAAAGAACTTGGTTTTTGGAAAAATACAAAGGAGAGAAAAGAAAAGAAATTTAATCAAAATTTTATGATTCTTTAAATGCTGTTAAAAGACAGATCAATTTTTTTGAATGGTTTGAAATCTATGCCGATTATATGGAAATAGATTTCCCTTTTTCAAAATCTATTAACGTTTCAGAAGTTTGGAAAACTAATACCGGTGAAGAAGTTATTTTCGAACTTCCTCCGTCACAAGGATTTTTTACAACTTTTGCCAATACCTCTATTACAGCTGCTCCTTTTAAGAAAAGAGCTGATAACGA
The DNA here is from genome assembly GCA_002018475.1 of Nicotiana obtusifolia. Classification (NCBI taxonomy): domain Eukaryota; kingdom Viridiplantae; phylum Streptophyta; class Magnoliopsida; order Solanales; family Solanaceae; genus Nicotiana; species Nicotiana obtusifolia. The sequence continues at coordinate 182,475 of MCJB01046567.1, forward strand.
ACCAATTACTAGCAAATATATGAAACATATTTTTGAACAAAATAATTACACGAATAAATATCTACAAACGATTGGAGAATATTTAATCGTCAATCCTTCTTTGACTACAATGAAGAAATCCATAGAAGGACCATCCACCTCTGATGTTCCTCTTTTTAAACCTTACGATATCCCCAGAACTCATTCTAGGGAGCTCCATATGCATCATTCTAAAGACGCTCCTCAACTTTCTGAGCTTCAGTGAAGAATCCAAGAAATTGAGAAAACCTTAGTGGTCCAAGATACGCCAATCCACCAAGCTACTGAAGCTTCTTTGATCTGTCAAACTCCTACTACAACTTCTAAACTTATAGGAGTCCTTGGTAAGACAGATTCAGACCAAGAATCTGAATAATCAGTATCTATAAAAGAAAACCCTCATCTAGATATCGCACATATTTGTGCTGAGTCTTCCAACTGGAGGAAACCTCAAAAACTCTACTATCCTAGGGCAACCCATCCACACGCAGTTTTGGAAGAAAAACCCAATGTCATGTAGAACAATTAAAATGCAAACAACATTTATGAATGGAACAGAGATGATTGTTCTAAGTATAATTTTCTCGAAAAGTTGTAGCAGATGACCATGGTTGCCACTGCTTACAAAACTTCTCATAACTGTTCTGACTAGGGTCTTACCCATGTCCTTGTAGATGGATTTACAGGGCAACTCAATGTTGGTGGGATACCCACCTCAGTGGAGATGAGAAGCAACAAATCTTCTAGTCTGTTAAGGTTGATGAAACAGGCCAACAGATTCTTAGGGACGGGGATACTATTCCCGATTCTACCAATACCCTGATATATACTATTATCAGAACCTTCATAGGTGTTCCAGAAATTTTTAGGGAAAAAACTGCCAAAGTACTTAACAATCTTAAGGGCAAAATTCATTCAGATTTTAGGTGGTATAAAGACTGTTTCTTCATGCAGATCTATGAACAGCCTGATGGGAACCAACAATATTGGAAAGAAAAAACCATAGATGGTTTGCCAAAATCACTTAGGGATTTTGTCAAAGAATAATTCCAAAATCAATATTCCGGTGGTATTGTTCCTTATGATCAGATCAGCTATGTTCAACTTACCAGCCAAATCCAGCAAGTTGCTCTCAAAACCTGTAAACAAGACAAAATGCTTAGACAATTAGCCAAAGGTAGGGCTCAAACTCGTAAAGACTTAGGTAGTTCTTGCGAATAGTTTGGTCTACCTCCTTGTGGTAAAAAGCCTCACAAAAGGCGCAAACCCAAAAAAGAACATCCTAGTCCTAGCAATCCTGCGTCCCAAGTATAGGAAAAGAAGACCTTCTCATACGAAGTCGAAGTATTCTAAACCTAAAATTGAGAATACATCCTTCAACTTCGGCCAAATGCTACAGATGTGGCAAAACAGGTCACATTGCCAAATATTGTTGGGTTTCAAAGGCGATTAGGAACCTTCATATTGATGAGTCTCTCCTCAATAAAATAGAAGGACTCTTACATATACACAGCGATTCTGAGGTTGCTGAAGATGAGTATGAGAAGCAATTTAACCAACTCCAAGATGATGACTTAGATTCCTCATCATCTTCAACCTAGTCTGATCGAGAAGCTCAGGAAAGTCTTCCTGGGGTTAGTGTTCTTACTAAAGAGCAAGATCTCCTCCTTGAAGTTATTGGCAATCTCAAAGACTCAGTCTCAAAAGGATTACCTAGACCAACTCAAGAATGTTCTAGATAAACCTTCTCCATTTTCCTCCAAGCTTCCTAATTATCCTCTGGTGGCTAACACCTATAACATCACGGACATCCTCAAGAGATTTCCATCTCAAAAATCCAAGGAAACAACCATAACTTTGGAGGAACTTCAATTTGAAATAGCTTACCTTAAAGAGGAAATTAAAGAAATCAAAGCAGGTCAAGAATTAGATCATCTTGTGCTTCAATAACTTTCTAATGAACCTGAGCATAAGGAGGATATATCTATTACCCAAAAACCTATTGTCCAAGAAGGTGATGTAGGTCCGTTTATCGGCTATCTTTCTAGAATTAACATTCAAAAAAATCATATCATAATAACTCTGATAATCAATAAGTCTTTTGTCCTTGATAAAATTGCTTTGTTTGACACTGGTGCTGAACTCAGCTGCATTCAAGAAGGACTCATGCTAACTAAGTTTTTCGGAAAAACCAAAGAGGGCATTAGGGCTGCCAATGGCAAAAAACTTAAAATAAATTACAAACTTTCTTCTGTGGAAGTCACTACTTCTCCTCAACATCCAACATGATTGATTCCTTCATCATTCGTTTTAGTAAAAAATCTTACTAGCCCTATCATTTTAGGTCTTCCTTTCATCAATAGGATTAGCCCTTATCTTGCTTCCCACCAAGGTATTCATCTTTTAGAGTATTTTACCAATAATATTCTCTTTCCCTACGATAAACCTCGCATTAATAAACTTTGCACTTTCTAAAAAACAAGGAAGCACAAGTTATGTTTCTCAAAGAAGAAGTTGCTTTCCAAAGACTTCAAAAGCAACTCAAAGATCCTTCTATCATATCTAAAATTAAAACTTTAGAAATGAAGATGCAGGATGATCTCTGCGCAGATTTGCCCACTGCTTTCTAGAAGCGGAAGAAACACATAGTCAGCCTTCCTTATGAACCTGATTTTGATGAAAATATAATTCCTACTAAAGCTCACCCTATTTAAATGAATCACGAGCTCATCATTCATTGCCAGAAAGAGATTGATGATCTCATAGGCAAAGACATTATTTCTCCATTAAAATCTCCCTAGAGTTAGGCAGCATTCTATGTTAACAAAAGCTCCGAAATTGAACCACTATTTTTATATATATGGTGGAACAAGGGAGGATAGTGTTGTACGGTGGGATCGGGTTGTGCGCCGAAACAGTTTATGTGTTTTTGTTCCTTATTGTGTTATGTTGGCTTTGATACTTTCATACGAGAATCTAGGGATTGATACTTCTGGCATTTACTGGTTTTTCTTCGAAAATTGAGTTATTTTCATGATTTAAATGCTTTTTTCATTTTCGTATTTTTCGTTTCTGTCATTATATTATACTGCATACAGGTTATTTTATAAGTGACCCGCCTTAGCCTCGTCACTACTTCGTCGAGGTTAGGCTCGGCACTTACAGAGTACATGGGATCAGTTGTACTCATACTACACTCTGCATTTCTTGTGCAAATTTTGGAGTAGGTCCCAGCGGCAGTCAATACATTGCTCAGGTTGACTATCAGTATGGAGACTTGAGGTATAGTTGCTCAGTGTTCGCAGCCCTGAAGTCCCCTCCTCCTATATCTTAGCTGTATATTTTTTTCTCTTTCAGATAACTTTACTTTTATTCAAACCTTTATTTGTAGTACTCTAGTAGTTCCTGCACTTGTGACACCAGATTCAGGGTGGTATTAAATATTTTATTTGTTATATTTTTCCGCACTTTACTTCATAATTTATTTCAGTTATTTCAGTTTTTTTATTATTATCTAATTTGAACTGTTAAAAATAGATAAAATATTGACTTGCCTAGCAAGTGAAATGTTAGACACCATCACAGACCCGAGGGTGGGATTTCCGGGGTGTGACATACTACCACCAAAGAATGTGGTACAGCGGATGGGGCTGCTCTTCCCTTAATCAGAGGTCTTGGGTTCGAGTCTTGGGTATGCAAAAATTCTTGGTAGGGAGCTCTTCGCCCGGAATGGAGCCCTACGTAGTGTGAATCCGAATATACTCGGGCTCTAATGTAAGTATCGGATATCAGATGGGAAACCAAAAAAAGAACGCAACTGTTATTTGTGCAGGTTTGATTTATTTCTTCTCATAGAATTATAACTAATTAATTCTATAAATAAATATTTATCTTTGTAAAAATAAAAATAAAAATAGAGAACAAACTAAGTGGGAAAAGATAAATAAAGTCGATAATGTGGATCTGTACTCCTTCAATTTTCTTGTTCTTAATTACAAATTTATAATCGGTCATAGAGTTAAAATCGATTAATTCTATAAAGTTTAATTATCTTAGTAAAAAATATATCGAGAAGGACTTTTTGGGAAAAATTATGTTTGATTGTCTCTGGGTATACGATATAATGTTATTTTACCTTTAATCAATGACTCATTCTGTAAATTCTATGCAACAAAATGTAAATATTGTAATTAATACATTAGATATAAACTATTCTAATATTACAACTATTGTCTCTTTAACTTAGCATCAAATTCTAGAAATACTTATGAAATTTAACAATTGTACGTTTGGTTATAAAAAGTTTAATAATATTTATCTGACATATTAAAATTTAAATTTTTGATATTGGATATACGCTTAAAGCGCGTACCCTAAAGTTAATTCTACACAAAGAGACCGTAAATTTTTCTGCTAAAGAAGTAGCTTGAGTGGTCACCTTCAAACTTTTATCTCCACTTTGTTTCTTGTCCGATCAAGCTGAAATTTAGACCTACAGTTTCCAACATCTTGATCTTCGACTAGAAATTGATAGAGCATGATTTGGAGTATTGTATCTCCCGATTTTGGGTCATGAATAGTAGCTTCAATTTTAATATTTTTTTCTAATTTACTATTGTTTGGTTGTTATTTCTAGTTGCTATTGTTGCTTCATGTTTAGCATATTGTATCCATTTGGAAAACTTTTGGAAAGTCCTCATTGATATAGTGAAGCTTTGGTCCTGCAGTTTCTTACTTTTCACGTTGAAAAAGTTTTTCTACGTTAATACTCGTGTCTCTTCCGTCGATTAATTTTGCCTTGCCTATAGTTATTTATTTGGTATCATTAGAGTTTGTATTTGTATCTTTTAACTTGGCTATAGTTCCGCTCTTACTTTATCGTGTATTGTTTAGTGCTTGTTTTTCCAACACCATCTAGATGAGATTATATAGCACACATTTCATGTAAAATACAAATTCACATTTTTGCTGAGATTTGAAGTTGAAACCAAATTTCAGTTTAAAATGTCAACCAACTTCATCATTCAAAAAAGCAAATAATCGAACCTTAAAAGTAAATTCGGGAGGAATAAAATGCCATATTCAAACAGGGAAAAGGTAAGAAAATTGGTGGTTATAAATTATAATAACCTAACATGATTCTCTGGCCAGTGGCCAGGACAATGACATTAACATGCTAAGTTGCTAACGGGAAAATTCATTCGCCACCTGTCCTCAGAATTTCAAACTTTTATGGCATGATATAAATATGTAATTTATAACATAAACTTTTCAATTAAACGTACTTGTTAATCCCAATAGTAAATCTCATCGTTATGCCACGCGACAAGCAAACGAAGTTGCATCGAGCCCGTCAATTCGACGCGTAACAAGACTTGGCTCTTAAGGTAAGGGGCCTGTGCAATATTAAATGACCTAACTGCCCATACATTTGATTTTAAAACGTAAGGCTATAATGCTACGCATATTACCTTTTTTTTTTAAAAAGTAAGATGGATTACTCTCTTCTTTATAAAGAATAATAATGGTATTTTTAGTATAATGTAAAATTATTTATTCTCTATCTCAATCTAATTATCGACTCTTATGCTTGAATGAAATAACATTGATGCATTTAAAAATGTGGGACAATTACTTTTTAAATAATATATCTTTGTATAAAATGAAATAAATGAATAATATAAATTAGGTCTCAATTTAAATTATCAATTTATCTGGAGACAATTATGGTTAGATAACTATATCGATAAGTGTTTTATTTCAAGTTAGTTGATGTTGACTATATAAATTTTATTATTTTTATTTAAACTTATTTAATTTAATAATCAATAATTGAGGTTATCAATAAGTTTAATAATTGCCTCATACTATATTTATTTTTAAATGAATAATATGTAATGTAAAGGGTATTATCGTACCCTAATTGAAAATTAAAAAGAAGAGAAACAAATGATTTGTTGTATTAGCCGGTAGAAGTGGGGTAGAAGACAAGAGAAACGGCCTCCTTGAAATCTTCTTTACAACTGCCCACCCCATAAAAACACTTCACCCTTTCTGGCCTATATTTTTGTCTCCTAAGTTCATTCAATTCCTCCCTATTTTTACTTTTATTACTATATTATTTTTTCTATTATTCTTCAATCCATTCTTTCAGGGTCACAACTAATTTCAAGGGCTTGAAAAAAATCTATTTTTTTTTTTGGTTGCTCTATTTATAAATCTTTCCACTTTTTTCTCAGTCCGAACTAGGTGGTACCAAGTTGTTGGTTGATTGATTTGCGGGTTGCATTACAAGTGCAATTGTGGGTTGATTTGGAGTTTGATCTGTAAATTGAAGGGGGTTGATAGAAATACAGTTAGAGAAAAGGAGAAAGATGTGGGGTATCACTAGATTTTGGGAGAAAGTTTATATCTTGGCTGAAGGGGGATCTGGGTATTGTTCTAAGAAGAAGGATGATATTTGTTATGAGGTAAAGTTTTCTCCTTTTCTTTTTCCTCTTCAACTATTTTATATTGTCCTTAATGTATATGTCAAGTCATTGATTAATGTTTTTAGATTTGTTTCTGGGGTTGCATTCTTGGTTTTCCTTGCTTTTCTTTTTCCTGTTTCTGTTTTTTATTTTCTATGCTTCTAGATACAAAAGAATGTTCAAAGTATTAGGTGGTTATATAGTCATATTATATTGGTTGTTCTAGCCCGTATTGAAAAAAAGAAGCTAGATTTGATTTGATTCAAGGTTCTATATTCTTGTATGTTTCCTCCTTTGCTTCCTTTTTCTTTGTGTTAAAACGCTGTTTTTTTAATCATTTTGATCAAGGAGAAGGAGATTGTGAGAATTCTGCCTTCTAGATTGTTCCTTTTCATAGTACTTTCCTTGTATGTTAAATGAAAGTGCCCTTCACCAAGTCTGTTTCTTCTTTGCTTACCCTAGCACCAAGTATCTTTCTAGTATTGCTTGAAGCATAATTTTTGCTTTAAGCATATGTCTGGAATTACTCATCTTGGGGGTGGAATAATGAGCACAATACAATTTGGTTAGGTACTGAATAATCCCCTACCTCTTTTCCCTTTTCTGTTCCTGTCTTAATTTGAGCATGGTCGGCAGTAGGGGTGGCAAACAGGCGGGTTGGGTCGGATATGAGCTGGTCGAAAACGGGTAATTCAAGAAACGGATAAATTATCCGACCCGACCCGTATTTGAGACGGATCAAAAACGGGTTATCCAACGGGTAATATGGATATCCATATTATCTATGGCTGGCTTCTTGAATATGATCACTTATAGGAGAATTCCTAGACTCCCAAACTTGAGGAACTCCTAATTTGAGGCTTTACAAATGTAAAAGTTATACACATTATATCCATTTGGTTAACCATTTTTTAAGTGGATTTATCCATATTCGATCCGTTTTTAAAAAATTCATTATCCAACCCATTTTTTAATGGATAATATGGGTGGATAATTGTTTTCTTTTAACCATTTTGCCACCTCTAATCAGTAGGATAGGATGAGGTTTCGTTTTCTGCGCGGGACTTATCTTGCTTCTACTTAATGTGTGCTCTTCTAACTTAAGTAGTGTAGTTTGTTTTGGTATTCAATAGCTTTTTTGCCTACGAATTAGAGCTGTGGGATACAGGATGTGTATGCTTTTTTGTACCATTGATGAGTACTATCCTCGGTTCTTAGTTTCCTCAAACCATGGTTTTGTTGAGTGCAGGACGCCGGTCGAGCCTTGAGCATGTCGAGATTAAAATGCATCCTTCGCGGCTTGGACCTGAAAACATATATCTTTCTTTTTGTGTTGATTCCAACTAGTATCTTTGGTATATATGTGCATGGACAGAAAATCACTTACTTCCTACGGCCTTTGTGGGAAAAGCCGCCAAAGCCTTTCCATGAAATGCCTCACTATTATCATGAGAATGTGTCAATGGAGAATCTCTGTAAACTTCATGGGTGGGGAATTCGTGAGTACCCTAGGCGTGTCTTTGATGCAGTGTTGTTCAGTAATGAGGTGGAGATGCTTACTATACGGTGGAAGGAGTTATACCCTTATATAACAGAGTTTGTTTTGCTCGAATCAAATTCAACATTCACCGGATTGCCAAAGCCTTCGTACTTTGCTAACCACAGAGATCAGTTTGACTTTGTTGAATCAAGACTGACATATGGACAAATCCCCGGGAGATTTAGGAAAGGAGAGAATCCTTTTGTTGAGGAAGCTTATCAGAGACTTGCATTGGATTATCTCCTCAAACAAGCTGGTATTCAGGATGATGATTTGCTGATAATGTCAGATGTTGATGAGATACCTAGTAGACATACCATCAATCTCTTGAGGTGGTGCGATGACATACCTGCAGTTCTTCATCTTCGGTTGAAGAACTATCTCTACTCTTTTGAATTCCTTGTCGATAACAATAGCTGGAGAGCTTCTGTACACAGATACCAATCTGGTAAGACGAGGTATGCTCATTTTCGACAATCAGATATCATCTTGGCAGATGCAGGGTGGCATTGTAGCTTTTGTTTCCGCCACATAAGTGAGTTTATATTCAAGATGAAAGCCTACAGCCATTTTGACAGGGTCAGATTTTCTCATTTTCTGAATCCAAAGAGAGTGCAAAAGGTAATTTGCGAAGGAGCTGATTTGTTTGATATGCTACCGGAGGAGTACACTTTCAGGGAGATCATAGGCAAAATGGGACCTATTCCGCACTCCTACTCAGCTGTTCACCTTCCAGCTTTTCTTTTGGAAAATGCAGATCGATATAAGTTTCTATTGCCCGGTAATTGCATGAGAGAAAGTGGCTGATCTGAGAGGGTTAAGTTCTTTTTTCTTTTTTTTTTTTGTAAATGTCGAGGGTGCAGTTTCGCATTGCTCCTTGTGAAGCCCATATTGAGGATTCTGCAAGATGTCCAACAGTTATGTCTCCTACAAACTATTTTGAATGTTTGGATGAGTACTCAGATTTGGGGAGTAAAGGGTTGTTTTGTATATACTTGTTAGAGAAGGCTTTTTCAGGATCCGGCATGTCTGTTCGACAAATGGGGAGGGAGCTGCTATTAGTTTAAAGTTGTGCATAACTCTATATTCCATAGTGTACACCATTTCTGATTATGCTCCCAGATAATATTTCACATTTTTTGCGCTTTTCCTCATGTTGGGAAATTTTTGGATAGGGACTAATTTATTCATATTTATTCTTGTGTTGCATTTTCTCTGACCTTATAGTGTTCTTTTATTGCTTTTGTTTGTACTTTATACATAGAAATCCTTGATAAAAAGGTTGACGATTTTGCTCATTGCTTTGATTGATTAACTAGCTTTGAAATTGTGATCTCTTTGGTTATTGCTTAATGCGAAGCATGGCTTATATTCATTTGCAATCTCTTCACCATCATTATCACTGTTTAGGATTTTGGGTGTGTTAGGTACGACGGAAAATATTTTTCGAAAAATATTTTTTAATTTTTACATGTTTGGTTGGCTTAAATATTTTGAAAGATATTTTCTGCATGAATTCATTTACCTTCAATTGGAGGAAAATGTCTTCCCGTCAAAAGAAAGGGTAACATTTACTGAAACTCCTTCTCAATTCTCACCCTATTCCCCATTCCCACCAACCCCAACCCCCCACCCACCACCACTTACCCATAGCACCTGTCACTCCCACTCTCACGCTAAATAAAAATATTATTAATAGTATTTTCTTTTCATATTATAAATAGATTTTTTTCATTTCAACAGATAGAGTATTTTTTTTTCATGATATAAAAAAGTATTTTTTTTATTTTAACAAAATAGTACTTTTTTTTATGATGCAAAAAAAATATTTTCTTTCATTTCCTAAAAAAAATATTTTTTTAATTTCAACAAAATAAGTATTTTCTTTTCATGATGTAGAGAAAGTATTTTCTTTTATTTCAATAAAATGAGTATTTTATTTCATGTTGTAGAAAGAGTACTTTCTTTTTCAATCTAACAGGGATATTTTCTTTTTAGTTATGGAGCACAAATTTTGATGTTATTTTTGCGTAAAAAAGTAAAGCAACAGATTAGTTCATTTGGTTTTTGTGTGAAATTTTAGAACAATAATTAAATTCTTGAAGAAAATAGAGTCCTAAATGTTGGCTATTTTGGAGGGGGGAGGGGGGGAGGAGCAAGGAAACATGGGGACTTGGGAGAGGGGAGGTGAGGAGAGTAGCATAAAATAATATTTTTCTAAATAATATTTTCTACTCTCTAACAAAACACTAGAAAATATTTTTCGATAAAAATTTTTCACTCACCAACCAAACCATGAAAAATAAGTGATAAAACCACTTATTGTTCATGAAAATATTTTCCTTCGTATCAAACACACCCTTTATCTAGTAAATTTGTTTGCAAAGTATATTAATATAAACAATTCTTTATATGGGAATGTATAAGAACAGTTTTGGATTTATTGGTAGTTGAAGTGGGTCAACCATGGGAGACCAAGGTCTGAATTCCAGTTGAAAAAAAAAGTTAAGTGACTTTTTTGCCATACGACCATTTCGTGTTGAGCAGAGTTACCCGATATCTTTATATGGGTAAGGTAGTGTGCATTATGTTGATTTGGTGTTTTCCAGAATTTGAGACCTAACAAGATTCGGTCCGTCATATGAACTGAACGGTAATAACTTATTACCTTTCTTACTTTATTTGAGCTGAATTATATTCAGACTTCGTCTTTCCGGGGAATGACTACAACACAAGCAAGTGATTTTGAATACAAGCGGGTCTGAACATCAGCTTTGTAAAGAGAACATTTGGATCCATTCCATCTTGATCGTTAAAATTTTAATCTTCCTACTTACAAACAGCAAATGAACAAGATCTGGAGGATGAAGTAGCTGCTTAGGTTGCATGTTAACTCAGCTTTTAACGAATATTAGTTGACCCCCCCCCCCCAACCCCCTCCGAAGGAACCTAATCCCTGCTCTGTCACAATTATTCGTGTATCAGCTAGGCTGGCTAAAAATTCTGCATATGTGACCTTTCTATTATTTAGGTCTAATAATGTGTTTAATTCCTAAAATCCAATAATTTCTGCCACCTATAAAGTACTGCTGTTCATAGTATTCCAATTAAACTAAGGAATCGTAGCTGGTTTCACGTAAACTCTTAAGCAGAACGTTAATCAACTAGAAAGGTTGACAAAAGATTTATGCAACAAGAATTATTTACAATTCAAATTTGAAACTTTAGCAGTTATCAATTGTTATCTCCAATCCTAGGGGTATATAAGTCTTAACAATTCAAGAATAGGAGGCCAATGCAAAGATTGTTGCCTCTTTCATCATGTATTTCTTGTGCAACTTCTTTCTCTTGCCTGAATCCATAGTAGGTGCATATGCGAATTCGAGATTTTAAGTTAATGAGTTCTCGTAACAATATCAAGTTAATATATATTAATAAGCGGATTAACAAATTGGGTTCCGAGCTAAATATTTTTATACATTTAATGAATTTTTTATACAAATACAAAATGTAGCAAACAATTTATTGGGTTCACGTTAACCCTCAACCTTCGCTCTAGATCCACCGAGTAGATAAGGTGTTTATAGTGTGAGCACGTGATTTTTGCCGTACCCGAAATGCTCCCATAAAATAAAAAATAGCTTTTTAATTATTATTCGCTTTTTTAGGAATTCTATTAGATTTTAAATTACTTATATTTTTCTTGCTTGTTTAATTTTTAATTAATTAAATCATGAAAATACAAAAAATATCATGCATCTCATTTAGGATTTGTTTTTACATTTTGAGGATTAAATTAGTAATTATTTGTTTGATAAAATTGGAAAATCACAAAAAAATAGTTCATTTTTGCAATCTTCTTAATCTTTAATCTTTAGTTCTTAGAATTAAGTGTTACTATAATTTCAATAATTAATTATTTAGCTTAATTTCACATTTAGATAATTTAGGATTTTTAATTATTAGGATTCTTAGTTTTAAAACATAATAAAAGAGAAAATTAAAAACAAAACAAAAGAGAAAAAAGGGAAATCGGATTGGGCTGCTAGTTTGAATTAAACGAGCCCAATAAAATTTTTACCAGACCAGCCCAAGTGTAATTACCCAAACCCGGTTCGATTCCCCCTGTACCCAAACGACGCCGTTCGGATTAAATGAATTGATCTGAGCCGTTGATCGCAGCAGATCTAACGGCTCACAACTGACCCTCCTTTGACTATATATATGTTCGAATCTTACCTCCCCCCCCCCGGTTTCTGTCTCCTTCCAAACGACCCCTTCTCTGAAAAAAACCAAACCCTAGCCGCCCCCAAACCCTCAGTGAAGCCATGGCGGCTCGTCACCCTAATCCACCCCTAAATCGACCTAAAACCACACCCTAGGACCACCTTCATCCCCTCATCCCAAATCCGTACCCCTTTCCAACAAAAACCTCCAGAAATCCCTTAGATTTTAAATCGAAGAATGAAACCTAAAGTCCAAAACTTCTAAATCGAAGCTTTTCTGAAATTGAGTTAAACTCAAAATAGACCTTAACCGTGTGTTCTTAACAAGAACACACAGTTAAGGTCAATTTTGGCTTAAAAAATCAAAATTTTAAAGATGCTTTGGTCCGAGGTATTTTCTTCATTCTTCTCTTTTTTGTTTTCTGTTTTATTGTTACTCATCTTCTACCCCTTTTCTTTAGTTTTCCAATTTTTGATTTTGATTCTTGGGTCTAAGTCTGTCCATTTCTGCTTCTTTGTTGTTTCACTGTTTTTGGGTTTAAAATGGCCGAGTCATCAAGACTCAATAATGGCCATGGATAAAGAGTGTATTTCTAAAATCTGGGCTTCTGAAAATCGAAGCCCAAAACAAGAACTGGGTTGGAATTGGGCTGGGTCTTGTTAGGAGTCGAGTCGACTTGACCCGTAATGGTTTAACAAAGTAAAATCAGTATTTTGAGAGGTTAATTTGGGTAATATCTAAGAAGGAATCTGTTAGTAACATACTAACAGATTCAGAAGTTTCTAGAGGAGTCCTCAAATGCAAAAATGAATAAACAAAAGTGAAAAATCTGGGCTAAAATGAACAATTTCAGAAAGATTACAACTGAAAGGAGGACAGTTGTCCAGAAATATGTTAGAAAGAGATTATTTTATCACATACAGAAGAAACAGTTTTTTTTGGGGGGGGTACGGATTTGGGATGAGGGGATGAAGGTGGTCCTAGGGTGTGGTTTTAGGTCGATTTAGGGGTG
>MCJB01046567.1:195761-206569 GCA_002018475.1 Nicotiana obtusifolia
GGGGGGGGGGGGAAGATATTCTGGGATTTGGCGTAACAAACAGATTTTAGAAATTATTCTCCGATTTTTGCATATATAGGGGGATAGAAAAGAGTATTGGGATTCCTGGACAGATACACACACTCTCATTCCCTAGACAGATACACACATTTCTCACACTCACACACATATACGCATATACACTCACAGACTCACATAGATTCTGAGACTCGACTATACAATTACAGTTTCGAAAAGGAAACTAAATTTCTAAAAGGACAGTAGACTTCTGAGTATTTGCTAAATCCTCTCGTGCATTTCTGATTGTTGAAGTGGATCGAATTGTGGGTTGCTGTATTGCTTGCTGCTGTTTGCTGTCAATTAGATAGGATTTGCTTGCTGCTATATAGGTATGTTCGAACATCTCAGCAGCTTTAAATTGATATCATGAGTAAAGTAATTTATTTACGGCCTAGTGCTATATAGTTGATTTGTTTAATGGTTCAATTTGTTTGAGTTCATCGTCCTATCAAATTTTGAAATTGTGAATGTTGTAAACTTGGACTGATAAGTGTTAATGGATCATATATCAGTAGTTGTTTGGAGTTCTTTGGCTGGTTTGTGATGAAATCTGAGTTACTGCTGTACTATGTCTTTAGTTTTCTTCACAGCTCTGTTCGTCTCATTTTGTCTCTGCTTCCCTACCAGTTTCATCTTTTCTGTTTTTTTTTTGGTTTAGTTAACTGAAACTTTAGTTGAAACTGCTCAAAAGGGATTCAGTAGCTATTGGTGATCACTTATACTACTGAAACATGTTAGGGGTGCTACTGTTGTAATATAGAATACCTAATATGCTGAAAAACAGTGTTTATTCGACCAAAAACAGAATTGGAGTTAACATTTTTGATTTAAATTAAAGTAGGAAGCATTGTTTATCTCATCTCTTCCTGTTCTGATTATTTAAAACTGAAATTTGAAGAAGGAACAGGAAAAGGCTATTGGTCACTGTTTAATATGTTATGCTGGAATTTGGGTAGTTGTGTTTGTAAGTTCAAAGATGGAATGATAAAGTTCTGTAACAGTTCAGTATATCAGCTTTGTAATCAATCAGTGAGTTCATAGTTATGATGTTAATCTATCCAAATTGATTGAGAATTTGTAATTAATTTCTTCTTACTTATTATTGTATAAATGGTATCAAATATGTTGAAGTTCATGCAAAGCGAGCATATGTTAAATTGCACTTTCTGTGATGTTTGGGCTGTATTTGTAGTCCAGTTCTAAAAGTGCAGCTTTGTTTAAGGCTGGTATTGGGCTTGCCTTTAAGCTGACTTGTTTCAGTGGCATCCAGGCCCAACTTTTAAAATTCCATATGGAATTTGGGTCAGCCCAATCTAGTCGAGTCTTGGCTAGATGTTATGATTGGTTATGAATATGGAACTATTAATTTGCGTACTTAAATTGATGGGTTTGAATCTGATTATGTATTAGTTTAAGAATTTTATTTCTGGCCTTTTAATTTTGCAACATCATGCTAGTTATGTTAATTTGGACCGAGTGTTCTGTTTGGAAAGTTAACTGATAGAATTTGGACTAGGATAACTTAATGATTAGTGGGCTGGCCCATTTCAGTGGCATCCAGGCCCAACTCTGATTACTATTTTGACTGAAATCTGTTAAATTCCAAGTGGGGCTATTTCTGAAACTAGTGGCTATATTCTTAATTGAGCTTATGACTTTATTCTGAGGGGTCTGTTATGGGCCTGAAATCGAAAAAAATTGGAGCCCAAGCAGGCTTGTTGTTCAGTGCAGAAACCAAATAGACTATTTGCTGTTTACATGTGGGCTTCTAAATGGCATTAAACAAATAGACTTAGTGCTAACAATTTTAGATATAAAATTTTATTTAATTAATAGAGGTGATCCATGTAATTAGCAACGATCATCTATGGCCCTCTTAATAGTTAAATATAAATTTAAATAATTAAGTCTTAAACGCCTTAACTTTCGTAGCTTGCTTTTAGGCACGATTAACAAAACATTGTGACTATGGGTACGGTTCTCGTGACATAGTAACAATACTAAGTTCGAGGGTGCCTTTTTGGTAACTCGATTTTAATAACTTCAAATAAGGAAAGTTTTCAAATAATTTGAGGTGCGCCGCGCCAAATAAAATTTCACAATGCATGGCCCTCATTAATAAATACTAAAATCCTTAGAAATTGAGGTGTGCTACTCAGTGAATTTCATGGCCCTCGAAAAGTTAAAAACGCGTAGTTACTTTAGGCGCGTTATTCTAATAATTCAATTTTCTAAACTTGGGTGCGCATTTATGTGACCCAAATCCAAATCTCAATGTTAAATTAAAATGTGTTACGGATTACTGATGCATTTATGTGACGTGGTTCGTGACATATTTTAATTAACATTGCAATTCTCTAATAATTATACAAAAGCGATTAACGGTAAAATATACCATAGGCTAGGAATATGTATTAAAATCATATAATAAGCCGATTATAATAGTTGAGCGACCTTGCTAGAACCACAGAATCCGAGGGTGCCTAACACCTTCCCTCGGGTTAACAGAATTCCTTACTCAGAATTTCTGGTTCGCAGACTTCACAAGGAAAGTCAAAACTTTCCTCGATTTGGGATAAAAAAATCGGTGACTTGGGACACCAATTAAATATTCCAAGTGGCGACTCTGATAAAATAAAACAAATAATCCCATTTCGAATAATATTACTTTAATTGGAAAAACTCCCTTATATACTCCTCGGGGGTGTACGAAAAGGAGGTGTGACAGCTATGGCGACTCTGCTGGGGATCGAACCCAGAATCTCTGGTTCAGGGTTCAAGAATTCGAGCTTAGAATAACTGCCATGTTTGGCTTTATTATTGTCTGATTTTGTTACATGTTGAGCCTAATGTGCTAAATGCCGCTTTTTACTGCCTTGATATTATTTGAACTGTATATAAAACTTTTGCGAACCCTTCTCTTCTCTTCTTCGGGGATGTGCACGCTGGTCGTGACTCCCTATTCTGTTAGTGTCATACCTTAAATAAGAAAGAGGCCGGACAAGTTACAAATTTAGGTGGCCTTTTGGTGCCCTGTACGTAGCCCCTCCTCGGCTCGAGTTGTCCGCTCGAGTATACAAGTCTAGAAAAATACCCAGGTTTTCAGCTTAGAATAACATAACCTCATGTCGGATCCCTAGTAAGAACATTTATTTGCATCATATGCATTTGACTTTGGGGACTCAACATAGGGGTTGGGTCTGTCTAGGACAGGTGACTCCGAAATCAAAGACCATCTTGATGCATAATTTACGTGCTACTTGTGCATTTATTTACCTCGGTTTGCGTGTTGACCGGCTGTTAGAGTAAATTAAAAAATGAAATGATGAAGTTGAGGTATGAGAAAATTGAGAGTTGATTACACATTTTTCAAAAAAAAAAATCTGGTGTCCAAAATAAGTCGAAACTCTGCCGAAATTTTGAAAAAAAAAAAAAGAAATATAGAAAGGAAAGAAAATTGATATAAAAAAAAAGGAAAACGGAAAAAGGGGAAACAAAAATCGAAAAGAAAAAATGAGGGAAAAAAAAGAATTTTGAAAAATTAAAGTCCAAATATTTTGTCATTCTAAAATGAAAAAATAAATAATAAGGGAAAAGTCTAAATATTTCTTTCTTACTTTTGAAGGCTCCAAAAAAAAAATAATCTTTCTAAACAAACGAAATATCCGAAATACTTTCTTTCTTGCATAAGAACTCAAAAAATATTTCTTTACTTTTTCCAAAGATTCTTTTCTTGGTTTTATAAAATAAAAGTTCAAAAAGAGAAAAAGAAAAAAAAATAGTTTGCTTCTAAAAGATTCAAAAATACTTTCTTTCTTGATTTTTGGTAATAAATAAAATCTTAGGAATTCGAGGCAATGCAAATTTTTCTTCCTTGAAAAAAAATAAAACAAAATTCAATCAAATATTTTCTTCTACTCTTGAAAATCCCCAAAGAAGTTTTTCTTTCGAAAAAAAAAAGAAAAAAAAAAGAAAATCTAGATATACCCTTTCTTCTTTTAGGAAATTTCTAAAAGGAAAGTGAAAGTTGTAAGGTAATGTCGTCTTTGCATAAATAGCCCAAATATGTCCAAAAGGACGCCAGAAGACTGTTTTTGCAAAAACGACCATCTATTTCAATTTTTGGATACCTAGCAAGCACAACCCTAAAATCTTCCCTTCGAAGTGCTAAAGGGCCGTATTTGCAAAAGTAACCAGTTCTTTAAAATGTGTGCAAGATCGACTCTTTATTTTGGAAAATTCGCTGGTTTTTTCAATCACTTTAATTTAAATGTGTAGAACGAGCACGAATCAAAAATTACCAATGGAGATATTGACTAAGATTCCTTTGGAGCTGCACATGTGGTGGAAAGATCTAGGCGAATCAGGGCAAAATACGGTTAAATTATATTTGGGGGGTCTCACTGACTTGCTAATGATTAGGCCCAGAGGAGATATCATAAAGGCCTTGGTTACATTCTGGGACCCAGCCCACAATGTTTTTCATTTCTCAGACTTTGAGCTTACACCCACCTTGGAAGAAATAATCGGGTATAACGGGAAAAATGAAACTCCGTTGAGGCATGGGTATTTGGTTGCTCCAAGAGCCGTCACTCCACACAAATACCTAGATATGTTGAAAATAAGTAGGGGGTCCAAAACCCGGATCTGGCAGACGGCTTTTCTACTATGCAATTCATATATCAGCGGTACGGGCATATGGGGGGCTTCAACAATCCGAAAAGCAAGACCTGCAGTAAAGGAAACCGATTAAAATGGGAAGAGCAAAGGTGCTTCGCTTTCATGGTGGTATTTCTGGGTCTCCTAGTGTTCCTCAGAAAAGACGGAAACATTGATATTCGGATAGCTGGGGTTGTCAGCACTTTGATCACCTTGGCCGAAAGCATCCTCGCGCCTATGATAGTATCTGAAATCTTCCGAGCTCTCACAGCCTGTAAGGCCGGAGGAAACTTTTTTGAGGGGTGCAACCTTCTGTTACAAATATGGATGATTGAATATTTATGTCAGCATCCTCAATGCATGAGGTACGCGTCAACAGAGAAGAGTTGCATAAAGGAATTCAGTGCAAGGGTCAAAGGTTTTAGCATGCCTGAAGGGGTCGCAGAGTGGATATCCCATTTCCGTTCTATTAACGCGGAACATATAGAATGGACGCTTGGCTGTTTTCCTGTTGACGAAGTCATATATATGCCAGCTACTGGGCCTCACGTTCTCCTGATGGGTCTTAAAGTATCCAGCCCTATGCCCTATATCGGGTCTTGAGACAGTTAGGGAGGTGCCAAATGGTGCCCAAAGATAAAGACCTTAGCCGTCATGCAATTGAGATCAGCACTGATAGACAGTTCCCTGAAAAGGTGGTTCGTCAGATTTGGAGTGAATGCCAATACCTGCCGGCAAATGCTTGTGTGCGTGACATGTCCCGAGGTGAAGTCTCACCTGGCTATCTTGCTTGGTACAAAAAAGAAGTCGAGTTTAGAAGGCCGGCCAAAAGACCCCACCTTCAAGAATTCATCGAGGAATCACAAGCTCAGTGGGATTGGCTGGCCAAAGAAAATGAATACCGGGCTACCATAAGCAAACTAGAAAAGCAAGTCAGGGATATTCATTTCGAGAATGGTTTGCAAGCCGCTGCAGATGAGGGTGAAAAGAAAAAACTGACTCAAGAAAATGCAGCCCTCAAAGCTCAAATCCAACAAATGAAAATAACTGCCAGAAATCAAGAAAGAAGCCAAGCGGATGGGAAGCTTATTAGCAGTTTGAGAAAGAAAGTGCTTGAATGTCAAGACAATCTAGAAAATTTCGAGGCAAATCAAGCGAAAATGCGAGAACAATTGGC
Source organism: Nicotiana obtusifolia (assembly GCA_002018475.1). Lineage (NCBI taxonomy): Eukaryota > Viridiplantae > Streptophyta > Magnoliopsida > Solanales > Solanaceae > Nicotiana > Nicotiana obtusifolia. Next base: position 201,658 of record MCJB01046567.1, read on the forward strand.
AAAAAACGTAGAAGGGCAGGCACAATTTGTTCGGCAAATAAAAAGAAAATATGAAGGGACAATCACCGATTTGAAGAGAAAGATAGCTAATCTTGAAAATGAGACAGACAAACAAGCTCAAACTTTTCAAGCTGATAGGGAGCATTGCTATGACCTGATGGCCCGAATGGAGCAGGATACGCAACGGCTACAGAATCAGAGCCGTCATGACACTCAAAGCCCGAGATCAACAAATAGGGCGCTTGCTTCAAGAAAAAGGTGTTTTTCGAGAAAAGGTCAGAGCCATTGCTGAATATATTGTCGCAAAATGCCAAGCATGCGAAGATATGACTCAAACCACCTTCTTTTCCGCGGTAATGATATTTGTCCGCCAGATAATGAGTGATTGGGAGCGTCTCCAAGGGGATCTTGCACACAGGCCCGTGGCAAGACCGAACGATGTCCCATGGGCCCCAGGAACTGAAGCATTAATGTATTCCTGATTTTACATTTTTTAAATCTGTATTCCATTTTTTTATTTTATTTATTTCAAGAATTTTTTCAAGTCTGTTGCAGTTTTTCTTTAAGAATTGAGTTTGTAATAGAAGAATTTTATTAATGCAAAACAAAAATTCCCAAAAACTGTTTCTTTATTTTTACATTTATTTCTCCGAAATTACGCAATACCCATTAAAAAAAAAGATAAATGAAATGATGATCAATGAAAAAAAGAAAAGAAAAGAGAGAGCAAGAACGGGATGGAAAGAAAAGAGTGAAAATCGGAAGGTAAAAAAGAAGAAGAACTTTTGAGGGAAATAGGCAAAGTCGGGATGAAACATGCAACCGTTGGTTTGCTGGACATGTGGATCCCATCGCTCATGTCAAAAAGTATTGTAATCAGCTAAGGGGAGCGGGCGGAAAAGAAGAGCTCCTCATGGCTTATTTTGGGGAGAGTTTGGTCGGTATTGCTTCCAAGTGGTACATGGACCAGGAAATATCCCGTTGGCATACTTGGGATAATTTGGCAAGAGATTTTGTCTGGCAATTCCAGTACAATATTGACATTATGCCGGACAGAAATTCCTTAGCCAACTTAAAAAAGAAAGCCTCCGAAAGCTTCAGGGAGTACGCCGTCAAATGGCGTGAACAAGCATCGAGGGTGAAGCCTCCCGATGGACAAAGTTGAAATGGTCACGGTTTTTCTCCAAGCCCAAGAGGCTGATTATTATCAAAATATGATGTCAGCGATGGGGAAGCCATTTGCTGAAGCCATAAATATCGGAGAAATGGTCGAGAACGGTCTAAAAACAGGGCGGATTTTGAGTCAATCCGCAATCAGAGCTACCTCCCAAGCCATTCAAGGCGGGTCTGGAGGGTTAGCCAATCGAAAGAAGAAAGAAGAATCGTCAATGGCTGCTTCAAGTAAAAGAAAGCCCTGTCCACCTAGACCTCTTTTCTCTGGAAGGGCCCCACAGCACTACTACCCTCACCAGGATATAGCCTATGCTCATCCACCATATGCAGTGATGAATGCCCAGCCATATGGCAGGCCCCAACAACAATTTAATCAAAACAGAGCTCCACCTCCCAGAAATCAACCTTCGTACCAAGCCTACTACAATCCACGACCCCCACAAAATAATTTCCGTGCTCGGGAGCCACCAAGTAAAACAAACTTCACACCCATTGGTGAATCATATTCAAGTTTGTTCCTGAAGTTAGTTCAAATGGGTTTGCTACAGCCTGTACCCCCAAATAGGAAAAACCAGAGTCACCCTTTGACCAACGGGGCACCCGATGTGCATATCACTCCGGGGCAGAAGGGCATGATACGGAAAATTGTTGGACATGGAAAAGAGCGGTGGAAGATTTAATTGAACAAAAAAGAATAGTGCTGAGGGATGAGGATATCCCCAATGTAACCAATAATCCGCTACCGGCTCACAATAATGGGCCGGTTATTGGAATGATCTGTGAAGACAAGAAATTCGACCCAGCCTTGAAAGCTGTCATTGCCATAGGCGATATAGAAACAAAGCAAAAAGCTATCCCAAAACAGGACAAAACAGAGAAGAATAGCAAAACTGTTCCTCATAAGGCGGAAGAGAAGGTAAAGGTTGAAATCGGGGCAATGCCTTCCAAAGATGCTGTTCTTTATGTCCCCCGAGCGCGCAAGAAAGAACAAATTTATTAATCAAAGGAAGAATGATAGGTGGGTCTTGACTCAGCCGATTCCACATCTGTACAAAACATTTGTCAAGCCTAAGTACAGTGACGAGGAGGAAGATGAAGCCTTTACGGCCTAGGAAATTGAAGAAATTTGTGGGGCTATGAAACAGATGTTGTATGAAACCCACATGGTTTAGCAGGGGGAAGGCTCATGCACCGCTGAGGTGCTGTACATGGGACTTAATGCCAAGCTGCAAAATTGGAAGGCTACGCCATTCCCAATCAGGCGGGAGTACCGGTAGATTTGTCTTGCCACTTTTTCTGCATCAGGAGTTATTCCAGGGTGTAACTCGGATGTTTTGTTTGTTTTAGTTTTCCTATCTTTAGTTTCTTGTCTTTAATTCCAAGTGTAAACCCTGTTATCTTCAAAATTCAATGAAATAAAATCAATATTTCATCATTCCTCTCTTCTGATTTTGTTATTTTTCTTTCTTCTTTTCAGTTCTAATAATGCGGCTTTAAATAACATGACATGCTTGCGAACTTCATGCCCAGATCCAAACACGCTGTCTAACTGTGAAGTAATGAACCAAAAAGAATTTAATGAAGAAGAGGCTTTTAAGGAAATAAATCGAGAATTGGAACAATTTGAGAATAAACCTAAGCCGAACTTAAATGATACTGAGCCAGTTAATTTGGGTAGTTCTGAAGAAATCAGGAAACCAAGATAAGCATTCACACAGATGAAAAAACTCGAGATGCATTAATCCAACTCTTGTTTGAGTTCAAAGATATGTTTGCTTGGTAATACAATGACATGCCAGGACTCAGTGTTGATATGGTGGTTCATAAATTGCTGATGTACCCTAATTATCCCCCTGTTCAGCAAAAGCAAAGAAAGTTTAAAACTGATACCAGTGACAAGATCAAAGAAGAGGTCACGAAGTAGCTAAAAGCAGGGGTGATCCGGGTAGTTCGATACACCACGTGGCTAGCCAATGTAGTCCCAGTACCAAAGAAAGACAGAAAAACCCGAGTGTGTGTGGACTACAGAGAATTAAACAAAGCAAGTCCCAAGGATAATTTTCCTTTGCCAAATATCCATATCCTTGTTGATAATTGTGCCAAACATGAGATACAGTCCTTCGTGGACTGTTACGCGGGATATCATCAAGTGTTGATGGATGAAGAAGACGCTGAAAAGACAACCTTCACCAGACCTTGGGGCACATACTGTTATAGGGTCATGCCATTCGGATTGAAGAACACCGGGGCAACCTACATGAGGGCCATGACCACCATTTTTCATGACATGATGCATCAAGAAATAGAAGTGTATGTGGATGATGTGATCATCAAATCTAAAACTAAGGAGGATCATGTCCGAGATCTGAGGAAATTCTTTGAGCGGCTGCGCAAATGTGATTTGAAGCTAAACCCAGCCAAATATGCATTCGGAGTCCCATTCGGCAAGCTATTGGGTTTCATAGTCAGTCGAAGAGGCATTAAGCTAGATCCAACCAAGATAAAATCTATTCGGGATCTACCCCCTCCAAAAACCAAGAAAGACGTCATGAGTTTGTTGGGAAGATTGAACTATATCAGCCTGTTCATTGCTCAGTTGACTTCTACATGTGAACCCATATTGAGGTTGTTAAAGAAAGATGCGGCCATCAAATGGACAGACGAGTGCCAAGAAGCTTTTGACAAAATCAAAACGTATCTGTCGAATCCGCCAGTATTGGTCCCACCTGAGCCAGGGAGACCTCTGTTCTTGTATCTGACAGTCTTGGAAAATTCTTTCGGCTATGTCCTTGGGCAACATGATGTGACTAGAAGGAAAGAACAGGCCATTTACTATCTGAGCTATAAATTTACCACTTATGAAGCCAAGTACACTTTGCTGGAAAGAACTTGCTGCACTTTAACTTGGGTCGCTCAGAAGCTGAGGCATTATTTCCAAGTATACACCACCTACCTCATAACCAGGTTGGATCCGCTAAAGTACATATTCCAGAAGCCAATGCCCACTGGGAGGTTAGCAAAGTGGCAGATCCTTCTCACAGAATTTGACATAATCTATGTCACTTGCATGGCAATGAAAGCCCAGGCGTTAGCAGACCATCTGGCTGAAAATCCGGTCGATGATGGGTACCAACCTTTGAACACTTACTTCCCGGACGAGGAGGTAAATTCAATTGAGGCAATATCCGAAGACACCAATACTTGGAAAATGTTCTTCGATGGAGCGATAAATGCAAAAGGTGTTGGGATTGGGGCAATCTTGATCTCACCTGATGGTTAGCATTATCCGGCCACAGCTAGGCTTCGGTTTTTTTGCACAAACAACACTCCCGAATATGAAGCCTGCATTATGGGTATGAACTTGGCAATCGCTCAAGATGTCAAAAAATTATTAATCATGGGAGACTCGGACCTGATTATCCGACAAGCTCAAGGAGAATGGGAAACCTGAGATGTCAAGCTTATTCCATATAGGCAACATGTGGAAGATCTGAGCAGATGATTCAAGTCAATAGAGTTCAGGCACATCCTACGTTGTCACAACGAATTAGCTAATACACTTGCTACTTTGGCCTCGATGCTGCCCTACCTAGGTAATGCCCACATTGATCCTTTGGAAATCTAAATCCGTGAAAGGCATGGCTATTGTAATACGGTTGAAGCAGAACCAAGGGTTCAACCATGGTATCATGACATCAAGAGGTTTTTGAAAACTAAATAATACCCGGATCAAGCTAGC
>MCJB01046568.1:4492-21693 GCA_002018475.1 Nicotiana obtusifolia
GCTAATGCAAAGCTGCAGCTGCTTCTATTTTGGTTTTGGGCGGCAAGAATTAGGAGCAATATAGACTAAACAATGTATCATAAGTCAAATTGTAAAGTAAAAATCAAATTTCATTTATATTGTGTATTATTGCTAAATTCAAAAAGTTCTTATCTTTTCTTACAAAAGAAACTGAGTTAAGTATAAGGAGAAAACTAAATAACATATCAAAAATTTCTTTACAAAAAAAATTTATGAATCAATTTACGTGCTCCAAGTTGAAGTTCGAGTCGAGATGACTCCAAAAGCTCGAGGTCAAAGGTGAAGGATAAAGCGGTGCCAAGATTGAACTGGCTTGGCACAAGGACGAGGACGAGCATTCACTCTCAGAAGCGATAACCAGCCTTAAAATTGAGATTTCCTAGAGAATATTCTATGAATATTACCTTCTTTGTACTATTTAGGGTTTTGTGGCTCATGTACTCTTATAAATAAAAAGAGATGTAGATCAAAAAAGAGATCAAACTTTTTGTAAAGAATTTCATCAACATTCTCAATGTTAAGGATTCTCACTTTATTGAGTAGAAACAAAGCTTGATTTTCCATTTTCCTTCTTTATCCCTCTTCTCCTGATCCAAGAAGGATCGGAATATACGGTTGTTTATCATTATCCATCATTATCCGAAAGACATCTAGGGAACTCATCCTTGTCGGGCTATCTTTGCCTCATTTACTATTTGAATGCTATTTATTGTCATTTATTGCTCTCCTTTATATTTTCAAGTCATTATTGCTCCATTATTGTCCCAAGTTGTTTTCTTTAATGTTATACAATAAATATTCACCGTAAAATACTAGATCTATCCTTGGATTAATATATTGACTATAATCAACCCTATTTTTCAACAACTCTAATTGTATAAAGCCAAAATCTATTTTTTGGGTCATACAGTTTGCGCCGTCTGTGGGGATTTCATAGTCAAACTATTAGTTTTCATTAAAATCTACAACGCTCATAACTCACTAACTTAGTACACTGTAAGGCTATTCTTTTTTTTTTCTTTGCATACAAAGATTCCATGGCAGGTAACCAGGGAAAAATCGACCGAGGAAAAGGAGATGGAGCGACAGACAACATCTCGCTCAATCTAATGAGAGCCATCGAGGAAGGGTACGAAACACAAGCTGAAGAAACGATCCATATGCCACCCCCAGGCTAAGGAAGTCGCCGGCACCTCTGTAGCACGACCAAACCCACCGGAAAAGAAGCTTCCATGTCCGCGGAGGAAGGAGCACACTTGCCATCAAAAAACTCCTAGAGGCCTGGCTAACTGACACCTTGGTCAGCGTGATGAGTAAGGAAGGTCCGAAGAAAGTTCAACCCCGCCATCAACGAGGCCGTCCATGAAAGAAGTGGACAAACTCCTAACAAACGGTTCTATCAGGGAGTCGAGGTATCCCAAATGGATCGCAAATGTAGTAATGGTTAAAAAGAAGAACGAGAAGTGGAGGATGTGCGTGGACTTCACCGATCTGAAAAAGCCTACCCGAAGATTTGTTCCCATTGTCGCATATTGACCAGCTCATCGACGCCACAATAGTACACGAGTTACTGAGATTCCTGGAAGCATACTCGGGCTACAACCAGATACTTATGGATGAGGACGACCAGGAGAAAAGTACATTCATCACTCACAAGGGAACTTACTACAATAGGGTATTGTCATTCGGGTTAAAGAACGCAGGGGCCACGTACCAAAGATTGGTCACAAAGATGTTCAAAGACCGGCTCGACAAGACTATGGAAGTATACATCGATCATGTTAGTCAAATCCTTGAGGGCTGAGGATCGCATCAACCATCTGAAGGAAGCATTCATAATATTGAGGAAGTACTGGATGAAACTGAACCCCGAGAAATATGTGTTTGGCATGACTTTAGGTAAATTTTTGGGTTTCCTTGTATCACAACATGGAATCGAGGTCAACCCAGATCAAATCAAGGCCATTGACGGGATACCAGAACACATAAATACCAAGAAACAAGTCCAACGGCTGACACGTCGAATCGCCTCCCTATCCATATTTATCTTGAGGTCGTCTGAAAGATGCCATAAATTCTTCAATGTACTAAAACCATACAACGGGCTCGAATGGACGGCCGAGTGCAAACAAGAGGGGAAGGAGCTCAAGTAATACCTATCATCACCACCCCCACTCTCAAAGCCTGAGCCCATAGAATGTCTCCTCATTTACCTCACTGTTTCAAAGGTTGCGGTAAGTGCGGTCCTGGTTCGAGAAGACAAAGGTACGCAATCTCCAATTTACTATATCAGTAAGACACTTATCGACGTTGAGAAGAGGTATCCTCACCTCAAGAAATTGGACCTGGCCCTTGTCATAGCTTCAAGAAAGCTTAGACCATACTTCCAACGCCATCCAATCTCGGTCCTCACCACATTTCCTTTAAGGAACATACTGCACAAACCCGAACTGTCGGGGAGGCTGGCCAATTGGGCAATAGAGTTAAGTGAGCACGACATCACTTACCAGCCTCGCACAACCATAAAATCACAACTACTCGCCAATGTCGTCGCGAACTCTAGTGCCAAGGTAATGCCCCAGGCCGAAAAGGAAGCCACGCAAGCTTTCTTCCTAATGCAAGACCTTTGGGTCTTGCACACCGATGGCGCATCCAATGCATGCGGGTCCAGACTGGGAATCGTGCTCGAAGTCCCCATCGGTAAAATAATCCTCCAACCTATAAGGTGCTCGGATATGACTAACAATGAGACCGAGTATGAGGCAGTAATTGCTGGACTTAAACTAGCACTCGAATATGGGGTGAGGTGCCTAAGACTACACTGCGACAGCTCGTAGTCAACCAAGTTATTGAGACTTTCCAGATCAAAGAGCAGAGGTTATAGAAGTACCAGACCGAGATCTGAAAATTGTTACCCAAATTGGATGAATGCCAGCTCGACCAGATTCCATGAACCTAGAACGTCGTGGCGGACAGTCTCACAAAATTGGCTACCACAACAAAAAGCATAACCCTTGGAAATAAAAATTTGGTGCATATCCTCAACTCAGCCTTAGATCGGGTCGAGGTAAAACCTATAAACATAACCTAGGACTAGTACAATTGCATTATAAATTACTTGACGGTGTTATATTAAATGATAAAAAGGTAGCCAGGAAGGTAAGAATGCATGCGCAAGGTACAACCTCCTCAACAATGAAATTGTATAAAAGGACGTATGAGGGCCCCTTGGAAAAATGCTTGGGCGCTAACCAGACTCAACGCGTCCTCGAGGAAGTCCACGAAGGTCATTGTGGCAGTCATTCTGGTGACCAAGCGCTTGTCAAATGCCTCATACTGGAAGGATACTATTGGCCTTCCATGAAGAAAGACACTCTGCAATTCGTAAAGAAGTGCGAACAGTGCCAGCAGTACGCCCCAATAATCCACCAAGCAGGCGAACACTTACATTCCATCACCTCGCCATGGCCATTCATCAAATGGGGAATGGACATTGTGGGACCACTCCCGCCGGGACGAGGTAACGTTAGATTCCTTTTAGTTTTGACTGACTACTTCTCTAAATGGGTGGAAGCACGCACATTTGCCGAATTTGTGATCAAGAATAATCAACTTCATCTGTAAGAATATCTTATGCCGCTTTGGCCTGGCCAAAGAAATAAGATGTGATAACGGACCCCAGTTCACAAGGAGGAAAATCACCGAGTTCTTCGAAAAATGGCATGTCAAAAGAATACTCCCAACCCTGTACCATCCAGTTGGCAACGTGCAAGCAAAATCCTCCAACAAATCACTATTGAACATGATGAAAAAGAGGCTTGAAGATGCTAAGGGATTGTGGCCCAAAATACTCCTAAGGGTATTGTGGAAACATAGGACAACTCCAAAAACAAGCATGGGAGAAACACCTTACTCCCTAGTCTATGGGTCTAAAGCAGTCATACCGGTCAAAGTGGGAGACCTCAGCATAAGGTACACTAATGAGAGCGGCAATGACAACGAGGAGAACAGAAGGTAAGATCTTGATAAAGTCGAAGAACAAAGAGATATGGCGTATGTAAGAATGGTCGCAAAAAAGTAGCAAGCAGAACGCTACTATAACAGAAAATCCAAGGTACAATTACTCAAAGTCGGAGACTACGTGCTGAAGGCCAAGACCCAAGCAGGAAGAGATCCCTGAGAAGGAAAATTAGGAGCCAACTAGGACAGACCTTACAAGATTGTAAGCAAGGCGTACAAAGGGTCATTCCAACTAGAGACATTGGGGGGAAAGCTTCTCCGAATAATTGGAACATCAGCCACCTCAAGTATTTCAACTTCTGAAAAACGAGGAATGCCCCGTAAGTTGCACTTTTTTCCTCACTTGAGTTTTGTCCCACAGGGTTTTCTCAAGGAGGTTTTTAACGAGGCAACGAATGGGACATTTTGAGGTTGAGTACGTGGGGATGATCGCATTTCATTGCCCGACTCCTCAAGAATCTCCAAGTCGAATAATGAAGGGACTAGATATACTGGGACTGGGACTGGGACATGGACTAGAACGCCAGCCAGCACCCAAATTTTTCTGATTTTCTCCAAACACGCCTCAGGGCGAAATAATGTAATCGACAGAAAATCTGATTAAATGAATAAGATATCTGATTGTTAGAACTATTCTCCTAAGTCCATTAACTAAGAGAACGTATGTTCGACCAACTCGAGCAAAACTCCTCGGCCCCTGGCCACGTCTCAACTAAGAGGACCTATGTTCCACCATCTCAAATAGAACTCCTCAGCCCCTGGCCACTCTACATCTACACAAAAGTGCCTCAACCCACTTGAGTAGAGTTCCCCAACCCCACAGCCATCACGACCTAGAGGGAAACAACAAAAGGAAGAAGTACAGAAGTGAATCTAAAACCACAAAGATAAAAAAGAGAGAAGGCACGCACTATACAAAATAAAGTTCGATATATTCAGTAAAAAATTCTTTATAAGGTGCATGAAGATGCCAACAAAAGAAAAGAGTACAAAGGGCTAAACAAAATAAGGTTGGAACACCTAGAGACCGTCTTCGCCTTGATCTTCGCCGCTCTCTTCATCATCGCCTCGGCTATAAACAGAGTCCCACCAGGCGCTGTCTTCAAGCTCAGGGAGGTATTCTTCGTCATCACATTCTGCATCAGGCTGAGGTATGTTAGGGTCGTAACCGCAAGCCAACAGAGCTTCACGATCTTTAGCTCGAGCCTCCTCCAAAGCGATCTCGTAGATGAAGCCTGTCTGGCCCAACTCTCGGACCACCACTATTCGATCCTCAGCAAGAATCCACCCCCTCGTATTATTCTCATTGAACGGGCGGAAACCTAGAGGCACGAGAAGTGGAGGACCGTTCAAGCAGCTCATCATTCTTGCTCTCCGCAGTAGAATCTTACTCATGCAGTTCAGTATTTTCTTCTCTAACTCGCCAATCCTCTCCTCAAGCCGAGCCTCTTTAGCATCAGTCGTCAATTGAAGTATATCCCAGTAAGCACGGAGACTTTTATTTGCCAACTCAAAAAGGGCAGGCCTCTTCCGAGCTTGCCTCCAGGAAGACTCCGCCTCCCTGAACAACTTCTACTTACTAGCTACCTCCTCCCTGAGCCTGTCCACTTCGAACTGGTGCTCATCCAACCGATCCTGCAGCTGATCGATCTAACTCTAGAGATTGCAGCACTGAGCCTCAACACCCCTGCTCAACTCAAGCTTCGTCTTTCCTCTTCAATTCCCCTTCCAGAGCACTAATCCACTCCACGAAAGTGAGCAACTATTCACCTTTATTTTTCAACTCCCCCCTTACGACAGTTACGTCACCCCCCTCACGGAGCCTTTTCTGATCCTCCTTGTACCACCCTCGGTACTCCTCAAACTTTGCCCTTACCTTGTAGTAGACCTGTTTCCACCTCTGCTTTCTCTGTACACCGTCGATCTCCAGGATAGCGGTCTATACGTAAAAAAAAAGGAAACAAAGTAAGATTCGAGAGCGAACCAAAAGCCGAGAAGAAAAGGAAATGACTACTTACCCTGAGAGAAAGGTCGGTGATGCTCTTGGAAAAGGTGCTGTCACTCAACTCCCCAAGATTCTGATGCTCAGCATTAGAACAGAAGGGGTTGAATGCTTGAATCACGTCCTCGGTATTTTTAAGCAGTTCGTGATTCACCGGGATCGTGATGGTCCTCGACCCTCCTTCTACTCAAACCTCGATTTGAGTCGTCCCGCTATCGATCATCTCATGCTCTTCAGGGTTGAAGTCACAATCAGACTCATCTCTAATAGATCCAGCCCGCTCATCGCACTGCTCGGCTGGTACTTTGCCCTTTCCCTTATTAGCCAGGGAAGCTGTCTGGGCAAGTTCGGCGGACGGAGCCTCCACACACCCAGGAAGTAAGGGATCACCGTTAGAAGCATTTATGACGACCTCATTCCCTTCAAACCGCAAAGAAGCTACAGCGTCAACTTCCTCTACCTGAGGCGCCTTTGGGGCCGCCCTACATCTCCCTGGACTAAGGTTGTCGCAAAATATTACACCTCGACCTTGGGGGAGACTTCAGATAAATTGACCACCGTAGGTACACCAACTCCCCCATCTATAGCCCTCCTCTTCTAGGGCCTCAAGTCCGTGCCATGTGGGGAAACCTCATCGTCCTCAACTTGGAAGGATCCGAGGGGAGAACAAATGCAGTAGTCAAACAAGGTGCGGGACTAGAAGAGGCAACACCACTCTTTCTCTTGAAAGAAGGTGTTGATGCCAGGTTCCTCTTGACAATCTTCTTGGCCGGACCTAGAAAGAAACACAAATATAAACACGATAAGACCAATGAATCTGAATGCAACATCATCTGAAAACAATGTACCAACATTACCTTCTTAGGGGGAGCCAGTTTGTACTTTTGCCAAAAGCTAGAACAATCTCGGATTCCTGCATTACAAGGAAGGACCTGCCTGGCCTAGTGAGCAAGGTGTGACACCAACTGGAGGTTCCGAGTTATGTCCAGAACGAGAAGAATCAAACCATAAAATCAAACACACATGATCATAAGAAGGAACATAAGCGAGTAAAAATACTTACGGGCACAGTTCTAAGACTCCGAGAAATCCGTGACATCAGCCACAACGCACTCGGTCTTGATAAAGAAGAAGTCAAGCCAAAATGCCCGACTACCCTTGTCATCCGTCTTAACGATAATGGATTTGCTTCCATGGTTGCGAACGTTCAACATTATGACCCGGTAGAAGCTGGGCATATATCGATGCACAAAGTGCCGTAGAGTAATCTCGACGCCGACCAACTCGGCGAACTTAGATAGCATCTTGATTATTTTGTACATCAAGGGTGCGAGTTAGGCTGGATAGACCTGGTAATGGGGAAGAATCCCACCACCAATGGGGGAAGAAGAAAAGAATAGCTGATGGTGAAGGGGTAGGCGTAAAGGGCACAATACCCTAGACGGTGAGTGCATACTTCGTCATTGCCTGCAAGTACGAGCTCCACTTGGTCGGGAATACCATATTTGGCCTTAAATTTTGCCAAACGTTTTGCATTTAAAGAAGACTGAAAAGCCTCAACCACCACCTCCGCTGCTGTTGTATGTCCAGTTTCGCGTATGGATTGCGAGGAACTATTTCACCCACCGAGGGAAGAACATCTGCTTCAACGGCGACGGTGGCGGCGTCTCCCCCGCAGACGGAGGCTGTAACAACCAATGGGGTGGCCGGAATCCCCTCATTCATACTAGGGTCATCTCCGCCTTGAGCGCCAAGAAGATAGCTAACAAAGAAATGTAAAAAGTGGAGGAAGAAACTTAAGTAGATGCAAGAAGGTTTTAATAATTAATCGGCAAAGCAAAGAGGTCTGTGAGAAAATGAAGAAAATCCCGGTGGCAAAAGTAAAGAGCAGGTTCAAATGGCAATGATCAGCCACCCTTTTAAAGGAGGGCCCTTGGAATTCAAAATGATTCGTCATGATTGCTGCCGCAGTTGAAACAACAAAGCCAATCCAAAAGCTGTGCATGACCAGGCGTGACGTATCGGGAAAGGACGTCATCCTGACGCCTGACATCACGCCTCAGCCTAGTCAAATTCCCTCCAAAAGACTCGGGAAAATCAATGTGATATAAATTCAAAAAATGCGGCTCTCATGATGCCACGTCGTCTACCTCTGATGATGACTACGTCCATAGTTATCCACTTATCCAGCCCGTCCTTGAGGAGAAATCGACAAGCAGCGGGACTAACTGTATGGGTAAAAACTTTATTTGACATATTTGACTCGGTCAACTGTAATAACGCCTACAACGGTGGTGATGCTCGAGATGACTCCAAAAGGCCGAGGTCGATTTGGCTTGGCAGAAGATAAGGACGAGCATCCACTCTCAGCACGAAGTGATAACCAGCCTTAGAAATTAGATTTCCCAGAGAATATTCTATGGATATTCCCTTCTGTTGTACTATTTAGGATTTTGTGGCCCATGTGCTCTAATAAATAGGAAGAGATGTAGATCAAAAAAATGATTGGACCTTTTGTAAAGAATTTCATCAGCATTCTCTCTGCTAAGATTCTCACTTTATTGAATAGAAACAAAGCTTTACTTTACATTTTCCTTCTTTTATCCCTCTTCTTCTGATCTAAGAAGGATCGGAATATACGGGTGTTTATCATCCATCATTATCAGAAAGACATCTGGGGAATTCATCTTTATCGGGTTATTTTTGCCTTATGTACTATTTGAATGTCATTTATTGTCATTTATTATTCTTCTTTATGTTTTCAAGTCATTAGTGCTCCATTATTGTCCCAAGTTATTTTCTTTAATGTTATTGCTGATACCCAATTTTGCCCTCATATTTTTAAACAGTATATATACTTTCAAAATGTCATTTTGCATTATTATTTAATTTATATTTTCTATAATTTTTCATAATTCTTAGAACTTTAATATTGATTTCTTTGCATTTAAATTACTTGATTATTTATCCCTTTAAATTATTTTGAGATGACTGAATCATCTAAATTTATTATTTGTATCCACACATAAGTTTCATAATATTGTGCCTCTTTTTACATAATTATATTAGTATTTTTTGGCTTGCAATAATACCCTATGTGCTACGCATAATTATTTTTTTCACATTAATTTTTTCCAAATAGAATTTTTATATTTTTGTAATGTTAAGTTATTATTTTCAATCACTTTGTTGCACAAGATATATTTTATTATATATTAAATGGTTTTACATATTATTTTATTAATAATTTTCGTGTATTTTATTTGTATCCCAATTTTAAGTTACTTTCGGACCAAAATCAAGTTCCAAACACTGACCCAATACCCCAAGCTGCCCTGGCCCAAACCAAACAACTCTTTTGTTTCAACCCGGTCGGGATCCATTTACTCGACCCGCCCCACTTCCCTTTAATCACGACCGTTGATCTCAGATGATCAACGGCCCATAATAATTCCTAACCTTTCCTTATACCCCTTTACCCTGAAACCCTAACCCGTTTCCCTCATTCAGCCGCTCTTGCATTCTCTCATCTCCACTGTCACACTAAACCCTAGCCGACCATAGAGATTCCTTCTTATTCTTTCCTTATACGCGTCCATATGCAAGTTTACTTACCTTTTCTTATTACTATTACTCATTTTATGATAACTTTTGTTACCATTTCCCTTATGGCAAGCCAGATTCTCACAAATCCGTCTTTGATTCGATGGTTCTGGGTGCTATTGTGGTTCTATGCACTGGAGAAGATAAAATCTCTCTTGTATATGGTATATCCCTGTTGATTCCGCCATGATTAGGGCTTGTGAATGATTTGCTCTAAGTTCGATTCCAACTAGGGTTTCGATTTCGATTTTTCTTTTACTGGTTCTATTACAGATTGCATGTGATATTTTCTTTCCTGATTTAGGTTTAATTGATTATTTTCCTTGTTTGTCCGTCTTAATTTGAACACTATATAAACCCCTCCCCAGTTTTCCCTTTAAGGACGAACCGGAGACTAAATTTAACTACTGTTACTCTCTTATTCTCTTATTCTATATACTATTCTAAAATTTGAGACCTTGGCCAGCTGAAAGCCAAGGCCACCGGAAATTCGATTGTTGCTCTTTCTCAGTGCGAGTACTGCCCAGGGTTCACTTGAAACCCTTGGGAACTCTGACGCACTAGGATTTGGTGTATTACTTTTCTTTTGCTATTGACGATTAAAGTACTGCTAGAAATTATTCTTCTTACTGACTTGTCCGTTACTTTGTAACTGGTAAGTACCTTGACTCTTGCAATTCTATTTTTAGTTGTGATCGTGACCTGAGTACTATGCTTGTTCAAATTTTCTGAACCTATGTGATTACAATATGTTGTTGCCTTGCTTGTCATCCTATCTATTTCAAAGCTAGCCTATAGTCCTGTATTCTTTAGCATCTAAAATTGCTTAAATCCTGCACTTGGATATCTACCCACTGTATACATATTTCGACCATCTTGAACCTACTTAGTCCACTATGTTTATGCACACATGAGTTTCCTATGTATGTTGCTTGCTCATATTCATGTATTGCTCTGAATTGTTGTGTTTAAACTTTGGGGTACTTACTCATGCCTAGAATTTGCTTGACTGTACTTCTCTATGCTAAGTCATTTAAGCATAACTTGCTACTTGATCATGTATGTATTCTAAAACCTTCAGACAAAGCATGCTACTTGTGAACCCCAGTCCTCAACATGGTTGCTTACTTTACTACCATTCTATTCTATACACTCATATCTTCTAATGCTAGGATTGCTCAAGTTTAATGTCTATCTTTGATGTGCAAAACTGAACTTGCTATATGTGATCAATTTGTATTAAACACTTGTTTGCTAACTAATTGTGGTATTGAGTTTGTGATAATGTTGACCTTGAGCTTCTGTATTAGGTTTCTTTAGTAACACTTCTACTTGTCCTGAATTGGTCTACAACTCTTAGTTATGTCCTGCCTTGAATCCTTATGAAGAATGTAGTGATATCTACCCCAAAGGGGAGTCTCTCGAGCATGTCATTATCATTTGTTATTCTATGATCAGCTCCTTGCCTTGTGGATTCATGTTTCCTATAACTACTCTAGTGCATCCGGAGAAATCTATGCTTTGAACTAGTTTGCCTCACATGTGTGCTCCTTGTAAGGACTTCGTACATGTGTGTCCTTTTACCTGTTAGTTGTCACCCCTAAGGTGACACTTAGAAAACCTTTCTGCTGATGATTGTAACAACGGGAATCCATGTGTATTTGCCTGAACCTTCAGCTATTTGAATGACGTGCCTTAGATCCCCATGTTCCTGTTATTCATTAATGGGTAAGTAAGGAAATTGTTTTCATGTTTGGGGCCTGGCTTATTGGGCTGGGTGTATTATTGGATCTGAGCATTGATCAGACGGGCTTGCAAGCCTGGATATCGGGCCTATTAGATATGCAAGAGTATAGCTGATGAAGGCCTAGAAGGGCACTGCTGGGTCACTTTGTACTTGTGCTAGGCCTGTAAATGTTGTATTCGGGCCTGTAACAGCCCTATTAAGTTTGTATTTGTTTTATTGTTCTAACTGGGCCTGTAATAGTTTGTAAACAACAGCCGGGTATTAATGAAGGATCACACACGCTACACTATTTAATAGAAAATATGCCTATAGGGTCCGTACGATCTATTTGTTATTTTGTTCAATATGCCTATATGTTATTTAGTTTCATATGTGGTACACTGATAGAAATTATGTCTGTAAGAATCATGCACGTTGCACTTAATTTGTCTGACACTGATACTTTATTCAAAGCATGTTAGTTTAAGTAATTGCTGCGCTTATTTCCATATCTGCTACTGAATGCTTCAGACAACATGTCTATTGTGATCACACACTTTGCTTAATAGACAACATGCCTATAGGACATTATAAAACACGCCCTTGGTTCATCTAGATACCATGATTATAGGGTTAACTAATTAACCAGCTGCTTATATTATTTTTCTTTATACTGCCTCGTTTAGATGATATGCCTATAAGATATTGTCATCCGCCTATAAAGCATGCATATAGGGATAAAGTGTTTAAAATTAAGCCCAATTGTCAATCGTTAAAAAAGCTGCCCATAGGATGTTTATCAACGACTTCACTGCCTATTTACATAAATGATTAGATATCATGTCTATAGGACTTGCAACACTCTAATTTGCCTATACGTCAGAAATTACGGCACTGCCTATATAATACTGGAATCCAGAATCACATAAAAATCATGCCTATAGGACTCAATTTTTCCAACACGTCATAATGCCATATATTGCCTAACCCGAAATCTGTCTGCGTGCTTTCCCTGCTTATGTGTGGAGGTTACTTGAGCCCCCTTTTATTGCATTTATGTGTAGTCCTATCTGTTTTGATTGTCGCCTAGTTTTATCATTTTGAGCAACTGAGTTGAGTCTAGAACTACCAAATAGTAGGTCCAAAGCCTCCTGGACCCTAAGCACGGGACGGTTAACGCACGCATAGGGCACGACTTAGAATTGAATTAGAACGCTTTTAAGTAAACAACTTAAACATAGTAATCGGGTAGCAGGAGATGATAGTCCGTGCTCGCTGAATAATATGAGCAACTCCTACTTAAAGGAAGTTGCGAAGTATTATTTATGTTACACGGGGTGATCCTTTAGGCTAAAAAACTTAGGGACCCCCCTCCCCCCCTTTCCTTTATATGCTTGATAAAGGATTTAGTCATTAAATATAGACCGACGCAGTTGTAATCCCTGTGATCTTTAAAACTTGTATCAATTATTCATATAGTTTAATGATATTTTTCCTTACACTGGTTTACGTCATAATAGTAGTTTCAACTTTCATATCTTTCTTTACTTATATGCTCGCCTAGTTTAATCATATAATCCACATAGTGTAAAAGTTTGGCCGGGAACCACAGTTGTGGACCTCGAAGAGTGCTTAACGCCTTCTCTTTGAGGTAATTTGAGCCCTTACCTGATCTTTGGTGATTTAGACTAGTCAAACAGAGTTATTTGCAAATAGGTGCCTTAATGCACCTTAAAATTATTAGGTGGCGACTCTTCTCTTTTAGTGCACTCATTTAAAAGAGTTGTCACACGTCGAAACCCACTTTCGCGAGAAAACGGGGCGCGATAGTTATACGTTAAATATTTACCGTAAAATGCTAGATCTATCCTTGGATAGTATTAACCCTATTTTTCAACAAATCTAATTTGTTTAAAACCAAAATCTATTTTTTGGGTCATACAGGAACCACCGATGAATATATATATTCTAAGATCAATTTTTACTTAACTAGTTGAACATGTTACAATTTTTAGGCTAAAATCGACACCAATTCGCCATTTACCTCATTGACATTAAAAAATTTTACTCCAATAATTTCTTAGATTTAGTTTAACATAAGTATCTTATAAATGTTCTTACTATTACTAAAAACTACAAGGTCTATTATTATTATTATTATTATTATTATTATTATTATTATTATTATTTCAAATTCCTAAAAGTTTTAATTGTCATTTGTACTAATTTCTATTTTAGTTTCTAAATATGTACTTTTGTTCTTCAAAATAATATTAAAAAAACCTTAATGTCCTGATTTTACACAGAAATTTAGATATGTTGAGTTTGTAGTCAAACAATGTTAAATAATAACTACCTTTTCAACTTCTATGATCAAACATTTTCTAGAAAACATTCTCCACGAACATAATTAACACTCACATCACTCTCTATGAATTTCGATACCATGAAAAGTTGACATATGGATTTTGGTTGCTTATTAGTAGTTTGTGGTAGTGTTTGAGGGAGTTCATGATAGTTTCGTTCTTTCTAATTACAACTCCCTTCCACAATTTTTGTGACAGTGTTTGATGGATTTTAAAGAAGATTTTTATTTATGGTACAAAATAAACTATAGACATTTGTCTAGCTATAAATTATCTAGTTAAAGATAAACTAAGAAATTTAAAATTAAATTAATTAAAAATTAAAAATATAATATTCTTTTTAAAATTTATAATAAATTTATAAAAAAAATATAACAACAAATTGAAATTAGCTTAATTCTTTACTTCCCTTACGACACAAAAAAGAAGACCTTTAAAGAGTATACATGGGGTTGTAAATTGTTATAGTAATTGTTTATCTAACTATACAGTTGTATAAGGGTAAAATCGGGGGCAATGTTTACCTCAATTCACCGATGAGAGAATGAAGTGGGAGCACGGCCCGATTTTTGCAGTCGAGGTCAAAGACCATTCGTACCAAGACCCAAGAAGGGTGAACGGTATATCCGACACCAAGCGTGGAAAAGCGACACTCCCGGGCCGAGGGTAAGTTCTAGACCTCGGGAGACACACCGAACGTTTATGCATGACGGACAGAAGGCTGTGATACCCGCCCTCAATCGGATATCACGATGCGAATCCCACTCGATATTGATTATGGATCAACAATTATTGGGAAAAGAATATTTTTACCTTTTTTAGGCTTTTACTAAGACTGAAACTCTCCTACTGTATAAAGAAAAAAAATTTCTTTGATATGGCACATTGTAAGACGTAATTCAAGGCAATAAATGTTTATTTTTACCTCCTAGCTAATGTTGAGAACTTTGTTTAGTTGTTCTATTCTTCATTCACTATTGGGCTCGAACCGAGGGTCCAATCGAGGACGAGATCACCGTTCAATTTAAGATCAGGCTTGTTCATAACATCAAGATTGGTTTGATCATTTATTTCATCTATAATTCATTGATCTGCTATTCTTAATTATTCGTGTTGAATTAAGATACATATCCTTTAAACTGCGTACAAATTCAATTGTTACCCAATTTTGGGGTAAACAGTTTGGCGCCCACCGTGGGGCTAAGGATAATAATGGTGATTTAATACGAATCTCCATAACATATCCTATTTTACACTTGTTCTTTGAAATCTTAATTCCAAGTCAATCTAAAAATGTCAAACTCCCAGTCTGCTCACTTGAACATTGACGCTGAGTCGGGCAATCGTGATGAAAATAATAACATGGTGCCCAATAATGATGTGCTTCCCACTGATCCCAACGGTGTCCCAGTCGCCGACCCCGTTGATGGTAACTCGCAGGTGGCCATCAACATCAATTTGCCAACTAATCACGAAAATAATATTCGCGAAGGACCCCGACCAGTAGCTCGAGAAGCGCTCGAAGGTGGGACGATCGGGTGAGCCTGCGACTGATTTTCAAAATGTTACAGGCCCAACAAGCAGCAATCGTGCAGTTTCAGAATCAAAGCCATGCCCCCAATAGGGTCGAACCCGAACAATTTTGGGGAAGCATGCAAAGAGACAAAAAAATTACCGAGAGACTGGGGGAAGCCGAACCCGGGATAACTTTCGAAGTGATAAAGATGCTCGAGGCTTTGACTAAACGGGTGGATTGGAGCGAGAAAAATATTGAGGCCAATGACAAGAAGGTGGAAACATACAACTCCAGGGTCGGTTGATCCCAGGAGCACCCCCGATATTGAGGGATTAGACTCCAAAAAAATTATCCAGAAGCCCTTCCCCCCGAGTGCGGCACCAAAATCGATCCCAAAAAGGTTTTTCATGCCCCACATCCCTAAATACAACGGGAACACGGACACGAATGAGCGTGTGACGTCCTATACATGCGCGATCAAAGGGAACGATTTGGAAGATGGTGAAATCGAGTCGGTGTTGCTGAAAAAATTGGGGAAACTTTGTCCAAGTGAGTGATGATATGGTATCACAACTTTACTCCCAATTTTATTGACTCGTTTGCTATTCTTGCAAATTCTTTCTTAAAGGCCCATGCAGCGGCCATCAAAGTCGAGACCAGAAAGTTAGATCATTTCAAGGTCAAACAAAGGGATAACGAGATACTCAAGGAATTCGTGTCAAGATTCCAGATGGAACAGATGGACCTTCACCGATTGCAGATGATTGGGCCATTTAGGCGTCCACTCAAGGGCTCAACCCCTGAATTTCCTTGGCCTCTCAACAACTAAAACAAAAATTGGTGGAGTACCCTGCAGTAACTTGGGCCGACGTCCACAATATGTACTAGTCAAAGATCAGGGTCTAGGACGACTAACTCGCGACCCCTTCTGGATCTGTTTCTCCCATCCGGACTGATGATAGATCTAAGAGAGCCATTGATCAAGAGCCGAGACCGGTATCAACCATACGGTGCAGACCGAAGGGGAAATGGATCCGGGTGCCACCCCTCATGAAACGAGAAAGAAGCGATCGAGGGCCCAATAGCCAAGGTCTGATGAGCAAGAATGGGTTCGATAGGCCGCTTGGGAGTAGGGAAGCACTGAGGTTATTAGATACAACTTTAACGTGTCAACCATAGGGTGCATCAAAGAGACCAAGTGGCCCCGACCATTACAGTCCGACCCTACCCAGAGAGATCCTAATTTGATGTATAAATATCACGGCAGTCATGGTCACCGGACCGAAGATTGCTGACAGTTAAGAGAAGAAGTTGCTCGGTTATTCAACAACGGGCATCTCCAAGAATTCCTGAGTGAGCGAGCCAAAAACAACTTCAGGAACAGGGAAGCGAACAAACAGGTCGAACAAGAGGAGCCTCAGCACGTGATCAATATGATCATCGGAGGAGTCAATGTTCCCCAAGGACCAATGATAAAATGCACTAAAGTATCTATCAACAGGGAAAAACACATCGGGGATAATGTTCCAGAGGGAGCCATTTTATTCAGCGACGAAGATGCCGAGGGCATCATATAACCTCACAACTATGCACTAGTAATATCCGTACTTATCAATAAATCTCGGGTTGAACATGTGCTAATTGATCCAGGCAGCTCTGTCAATATCATCAAATCAAGGGTCGTAGAGCAATTGGGGTTACAGAACCTAATTTTACCAGTAGTCCGGATATTGAACGGATTTAACATGGCATGTGAGACCACAAAAGGAGAAATAACCTTTCCAGTAAACACCGCCGGGACTATCCAAGAAACAAAGTTCTACATGGTCGAAGGGGACATGATACAATTCTCTATTCAGAAGGCCATGGGTCCATAACATGAGGGCGCTGCACTCGACCTTACACCAGGCGTTGAAATTTCCCACACCAGGGGGGGGGGGGGGGGGG
>MCJB01046568.1:27664-56966 GCA_002018475.1 Nicotiana obtusifolia
CCCCCCCCGATGGCACATCCTTTTTCGGGACCTCCAGGTGATCAAGCCCAGAAAAGTCCTCCAACGCGGCCATGTCCATGCCATCGAAGAACGTGTTGAGGGCATCATCTGGGCCCGATGATTTCTTGTTTGACTTCTCTTTTCCTGCTTGGGACTCTTCGAGCAAGGACTCGGTATAGGACGGCCTCTCCACAATGTCGATGACACCGGACACCTTCTTTAGGGCGGGAGCAACTTCTCGGGAGACTGCAGCCTCAGGTTCCCCCTTTGGTCCCCGAGCTAGAGGGATCAATCTCGTAGTCACTTCTCTTGGTTGCCGCCTGCTCCTCCTCATTGAGGGTTGACTCATGGGCCACAAACTCGAGATCATCATCCTCGGGGTAATCTTTGAGCCGGAAAAGGGAATCGGAATCTGATTCCCTGGATTTGGTGTTCCTTTTATTTTTTCGGATCCGGATGGCCACTCTTTTCTTCCTTTCCCCGACATATGGGGAACCTGAGGACTTCCTTTTCTTCTTTTTCTCCTCCTTTGCGGTAGCCCCAAGCTGCCCCGAAGCGGAAGGATCGGCAAGTGCGGACGGATCCTCGTCTTCATTCAACGGCCTGAGCTTGGTGGTCTTGGAAAAACCTATGAGAAAGAAGACTTAGCGAAATATAAGTCAGATGTATGGATGTAATCATTCGGAAAGAACCTCACCATGGGAACGGGCCTCCCACTTGCCCTTCGAGAGCTTGCGTCATGTGCGCTCAGAGTAGGGCATCTATTTGCAGATCCCCTTGATCCACTCCTTGAAACGGGAGATTGCATTAGAAACCCAGGCAACCGCTGCACAAAGACAAACACGGGTAATTAGAAAGAGAATAAAAGGGAATGCCAAATACCCAAAAAGGAAAACACTTACGGGATGCATTCCACTTTTCGGGGAGCGGTAGAAATTCGGAAGGGATGAGGTCTTCGGTCTTTACCCGAACGTACCTCCCCTGCTAGCCTTGATCTCGGTCCTCATCGATGCTCGATAACGGAGCCTTACTTGCTCAGCCAACGAGCTTGATCAATCCCCCTCGGAAGATTCCGGGACTGTATAGACGAATCAGATGGTCGAGGGTGAACTGAGGTGCTTCAGTGTTGTTTGTGAAGTGTCGGAGGAGGATTACGATCCTCTAAAATGACGGGTGAATCTGCCCAAGGCAAACTTCAAACCTTTTACAGAAGTTGAGGAATATAGGGTCCACCGAGTCGAGCATGAAGGGGTTAGTGTAAACACCAGTACCCCTCCACAGGAGTGGTGATGTCTTCGTTGAGCCCGGGAACGACAACCTCCTTTCCCTTCCAGTTACAGTCTACCCAGACTGTGGATAATGTTTCCTTAGTAATGGAGCATATGTACCTCCATGATCCCTCACCCTGGTCCTGTTAACTGGAGGCTTTATCGACGTTGAAGTCGCTCCTGATGGAGTAGCCCCCAGGTACGAAACTCTTCAAGGGAGGCTCCTGTGCCACCTCAGCATCTGTGGCCGGATTGGAAGATAAATGGGCGGCTTTCTGAGGCACGTATTTGGAAGTTTTCGCCATTGAGTTCTGGGAATATAAAGATTTGAAGAAAATCTATTAAGGTTTGAAGATGGGATGAAGATATGAAGGCTAGGGTTGAAGATTCAAAAAAAAATCTATGAAGATTTGAAGATGGGATGAAGATATGAAGATCTAAGGAGCAATGTGTGAAGATTTGCAGAAGTCAAAGGTAAGTAGAAAATTCAAGGGATAAATTCAAGAGTTCTGGAATCGAGAAGCGAGGAAGTAGAAAGGGGGGCCATAGCTTTTATAGAGGGAGAACCGTCAATGCACTACATTTCGAGGACACTCAACCGGCAACTGACACATGTCCGAAGTCAAAGCGACGCGATTGATAGGACGTTTCGTTGACCCAGCAACCCGGTCGTGACGTACGAGGAAGGAACTAGGGATAATTTATCGCTTCCCGTTGTGTCAATAAATCTACTCTCCGAAAAACGAGGGGACTATCTGTATACGAGTAAAATCGGGGCAATATCTACCCCGATTCCCCAATGAGAGAACGAAGAGGAAGCATGGGCTCGGTTTTTACAGTTGAGGTCAAAGACTCTTCGTATCAAGACCCAAGAAGGGTGAACGGTATATCCGACACGAGGCGTGAAAAAGCGACGCGCCCTGGCCGAGTGTAAGTTCTAGACCTCGGGAGACACGCTGAACGGTTATGCATGACGGACAGAAGGTCGTTATACCCGCCCTCAACCGGATATCACGGCGCGAATCCCGCTCGATTTCGAATATGGATCAACAATTATCGGGAAAAGAAAATTTTTTACTTTTTTTTTCTAGACTTTTACTAAGACTGAAACTCTCCTACTATATAAATGAGAAGCTTTTCTTTGATCTGACATATTGTAACACGCAATTCAATGCAATAAAAGTTTAGTTTTTCCTTTTAGCTACTGTTGAGAACTTTGTTTACTTGTCATTCACTATTGGGCTCGAACCGAGGGTCCAATCGAGGACGGCATCACCGTTTAATTTAAGATTATCTTTAATTCATTTATCTGCTATTCTTAATTATTGGTGTTGAATCAAACTACGTATCATTTAAACCGCGTACAAATTAAATTATTATCCAAACTTTGGGGTAAACAACAGTGTACTAGAACTTATACATATCAGTAACACACAACTGTCAACTGTGATAGTAACCTTACATGTATAAATAACTGGCTTACAACTGCACTGAAGTTGCTGTATCAGTTAACACAATGGTGTGCTACAATTTGATAGTCCAACAATCACCTCCTATTAAGCTTCAATCACAGTATCCCTCCAAACCCAGGTACAAAATCTCTACTCTCCTCACCTCTTGTTTGCTGTCCAGTAGCTCTCTTTCTCTTTTCTTGATACTATTTTTCATTCCCAAATTCAAGATTTCTATTCTGCATTATGTCTAATAATTAATACTGTGATCTATTAAAATAGTACAGTGTACCCCTTTTTTCTTTTTCTTTATGGTTGTTCACAATTGTGTGGTTAATAATGCAAAAGATTTGGTACTAAACCCAGACCCAATATGTACTACTGTAGTAGTTAAGAAAATGCGTAAAGAGAATTGTAAGAGAAAGCAGTCAAGTCCAACGAAATTCTTGAAGAATGTTGAATTTTAGTGAATCTGTTTGACCTTCTTTATTAGTTTCTGAAGTATAAACATTTTGCGTTTCTAAATACCGTATTGTGGAGAAATCAGTCAATTGCTTACTCACTGATTTTAGTACTGGGGGAAATTCATATTAAATTTAGCCAGCAGCCTAAGTCTTGTTAAACCTACCACTTTAAATCAATGGTTAGGAACTTCATTTCTTTTTAGGTATGATGAGGAGTTTTCTGAAATTAGGATGGTAATACATTTTGTCAATTTGGTCGAGGACATGGTCTGATCAGATAAAGAGTAAGGATGACACGATAATGGGCATTAAATTACATACAAAAGCATAAGATATAAATAGTCTATCTTGATGGTGCTCAGGGTTAAAGAAGATGGATTTTACAGGCTTCTCAATGTTTGTCTTGATTGAGGATAAGGTGCACGTCATACATACGGTGGAGAGAAATAGCTTTTTGAAGTAAAGAAAAGTTATTGCACCTCTGAATTGGAAGTATATCTACGAGGGTATTTCCTTGTGGTGTGTTAAAGTTGTCTTATAGAAGGTTTTGCTTGCATTCTAAATTTTGTGCAGGAATCAATGACCTAAAACTGGCCATGCAATCATCTTAGCTTTTGTTTTAGATTTATGTGATTGATGTTTTCTTGAAGGTTCACTTTTCTTCTAATCACGTTCCCATTCTTCATGTTATGGGGATTGTTCTTCTTTCCTTGTAGGGAGGTGCCTATGAAAATGATGTCCGGCTGCTGTAATGAATGTCCTATATCTAGTAAGGTTGCGGTTAAACAAGTCTTTTCAGGTCTTGCAGCATCGATCCTATTTCTCTCTCAAAGTAACCTGGTTAGAATCTTTACTTTATTTACTCCTGGTTCCAAGAGATAAAGATAAAGCATGAGAAAAATCCTATATCTCCGGTGCATTTAGTGGCACATAAGCATTTGGTTGATGTGATAAGACTGTTCTGACAGTTGAAGGTCAAAAATCATATTTTACTCTATGTTATCAAACAAAGATATTTTTATAGCAAGCTTGATTTTTCAACTCAGAATGTGTTATATCATAAATTAACCCAAAGAACCAAAATACCAGAAATGTTGGTAAATTTTCAATCGTATCTTCATTCTCTTGGTAGGCTTTTTCAGCAGATCTTCCTCATTACAACAGTGTGTCCCGAATTGCAAATGCCACAGACAGCGCACGGATTCTTCCTCTGGAGAAGGGAAATGATGGTGGAGGTGGAAAGTTGATGATGATGCGAGGCATGACAGCAAAAGACTTTGATCCAATCAGGTATTCTGGAAGATGGTTCGAAGTAGCTTCCCTTAAACGTGGATTCGCTGGACAAGGTCAAGAAGATTGCCACTGCACCCAGGTGAACGTTGAGAGTGTTAACACCTGAAAAATTGCCTTCTTCTTATTGTGTCTTTGCATATATTTTGGGTTCCTCGGTTCTTGGACGCTCATACTTGCAGATGTCTTATTTTGGAATGGTTTGTCTTTGTTCCAAATTATTTCAGGGCATTTACTCTGTTGATATGACAGCACCTGCTATCCAAGTAGACACATTTTGTGTTCATGGAGGACCTGACGGCTACATCACAGGCATAAGGGGAAGGGTTCAATGCCTTACCGACGAGGATAGGGAGAAAAATGAGACTGATCTGGAAAGGCAAGAAATGATTAGGGAGAAGTGTTACCTTAGGTTTCCTACATTGCCGTTCATCCCAAAGGAGCCTTATGATGTTATTGCAACTGATTATGACAATTTTGCACTGGTTTCTGGAGCTAAAGACAGAAGCTTCATTCAGGTAATCAACTGTTTCTGTTTGATCGCTGCTGTGAGTCAAATGATATTTTATTTCTCTTCAATATGTGAGGATACATCCCTGAAATGAGCTTCTCATAGTTTCTGCATTTTTCATGTTCAACACAGTGTACCTCACTCTTGACCCTTTTTCTTCATTATTACGAATTATTTACTAAAGAACTGGGTCACCTGACCGTGGGGGTTATGCTATTGATAAATAATTAAACCAAAACATATATTAGGAGTTCCCTTATTCTTTTTAATCATTTTAGATGAAAAATAAACCGTAGTAGTTTTCTGTGGATTGTTCTTGCATGTCAAATGTTTATCACTGATTAATACCTGCCAATCAATAAAATATCCCTAGCAACACTATAACACCAATCAGGGAGAAAATTAGGAAAACTTTTTTCTTTTGTATGAAAAAATGAATACAGCCATATTCTCCTGGGGGCTGGGACCTTCTGATTCTGGGTCTACTTTCTTCACGTCCAGTCTTAGTATGGGAGCATATTTTAGATAGCATTAGCATAGACTACAGCTTATGTAACACGGGTACACTGTCCAGTTACCACACTAGATGGATGCTATAGAGGGATACAATTTTATAATTATCAATAAACATTCAAAATCTATATTTATTAGTCCAATCTAAGATAATCTCCTGCATGTGGATAAAAGGGGTTGACCAAAACACCATTCTTCAATCACAACTAAAAGATTTAATTAAAATCAATAAACACAATCACCACACTAGAACTGAATCCATCCATTAAAGTATATTAAAATTAGACATTGATTTCAACTCATTCTTGTCAAATAATTCTGATACACATTATAAGGCACATTAAGAGAAAATAAACAGTAGAGTTCAACATGAAAGCAAAAAGAAAGGATTATAGAAACTTGATTGGAGCGGTAAATCTCTCTTCTTCTCTTATCTTTGACCCTCTTCTATTGTTCTTCCCCAAAATGTCATGCTTCAAAGGTAGCCTTTTGACCTGCTTTCGCGTAATGGTCTTTATAACTCTGATGCTCGGACGCCCCGAAAATATCGCCGGGTGTGTGTCTGATCCTCCAAAAGTAGTACAATTTTGGTGGATCCGACACAGGTGCGACAATATTTCGGAGAGTTTGGGCAACCTAGCTTTATAGTGACTATTTAAGTAAGGATTGGGAAGGAAAGGGGGGAATTCTGCCCCGAGTCTTGCTTGGATATTGCTTTATTGGGATTGGGGCACCTAGAAGAGCGCTTGGTTGCCAATGGCTGGTTGAATGCTGGATCGGCCAGAGAGCGCTGAGGTGTCTGGCGTGCCGGCCCTCTGGAACTTGTCACAATATTGCGCTTTAACCATGTTACCAGCACCGGGGCACGAGTGTTTCCGCGTTCTATACTCTCCCCTTTGATCGTCTTCCCATCTATATCAACTGTTAAACCATATTTGTCTCCTGATGAAATATTTCTTTATTACTGCACGAATCAAGAGTAAATAGGTGAAAGATGTATACAATTAACGCACAAAATGCATGGAAATAGTGGGAAATAATCATATTGGGGCATCTATAACACTAAAATATAGTCTCATCAATTACTAGCCAAATTACCAAGCTCAATTGCTATCATCTCTCATCTATAATTTCTCACAGTACCTGCAGCACCACTCCATCCCAGATTTCCAAGGATACTGCCATCAGTATTCAGCTCTCTCCCATAGAGCTTTAGTGGCCTGTTTTCTTTGCTGAATCCTTGCAGAAGACTATGTTCTAATGATTCCTCCGATATAGTAGTACTGTAGTAGCATTTTGAACAAAAATTGTATCATCAGTAGGCAGCTTCTCTCTCATAGCTCTCCACAAAAAAATGGGCATTTTGAAGGGGATTCTTCTGTGCCAATCATCTTGTTTGTGTAAGAAGGGATTCTGAAGTTCCTTATCATCTTCTGAGCAGAAGAGCAGATAAAATTACCTGCCTGAGTAGCTGTCCATATTGGTTTACAAGGGGCATTAACATCTTGGATATGCACTTCAAGTACCTTTGACAGCAAATTAGTTGATAGATTCTGTTGTAGAATCTCCTCATTCCACCTGCCCTCTTTAATGAACCTTGATACTGTTGCGCCCAAGGGTGTGGCCTAGTGAATCAATGAAGTGGGTGAGAACCATGAGGTTTCAGGTTCATATCCCAGTGGAGGCTACAAAAACACTAGATGATTTCTTCCCATCTACCCAAGCCTTGGTGGATACAGTTACCTGGTACCTATTGCTGGTGGGAGGTGGTAGGTATCCGGTGGAATTAGTTGAGGTGCGGATAAGCTGCCCGAACACCACAGTTATTTTTAAAAAGAAAAGGATACTGTTGCTTTGTTTGGCTTGATTCAAATATTACTAAAGCCTGAATTTGCAGCTTTCAACTCTCAAAATTGCTTGAATTTATCATAGGACTATCTGATGTAGTGCTGATTGACTAACTGATCGATCCGTATTTCTTTCCTTGATCAGATCTACTCGAGGACACCTGATCCAGGACCAAAATTTATAGAGAAATACAAAAACTACTTAGGTAGTTTCGGATATGATCCGAGCAAAATCAAAGACACACCACAAGACTGTGAGGTAAAGTCTACGAGTCAGCTAGCAGCAATGATGTCCATGCCAGGAATGCAACAAGCTCTAAGCAACCAATTCCCTGATCTAGAGTTGAAGGCCGCTGTTGAATTCAACCCATTCACAAGTGTTTTTGAAACTCTCAAGAAGCTTGTTGAGCTTTATTTCAAGTAGTGAAACCTTTCGAGTTTTATGACATATACTTTGTATCCTTGTATAGTTCATATTTTTACAGACCAACCTCTCCCCGCCCCCACTCCCCTTCACCAATTTGGTCCCTGAAGCCTCAGGTCAGCTATCTTATGGCTTGTGGGTTCTGGCACTTGATAATGCACATTGAAATAATGTTTGATTTTGCACGAAATATTCTCCATAATTATACACCATTTTACATTATGTATATTTTATGTGTGTCTGCGTCTGTGCATAAAAAAGATTCTTGTGGGCGCGGTATCTCAAAGTGGAACCATTGCAGGAGAAGAGTGTAGCGGTTGGGAACTAGAACGCGATTAAACCTCTAAGCATAGAGATGAGTGTTTGTTGTTAACCCCATTTCTTCAGTTTTTGGATCGGAATAAGGGGTAATTTCACAAATGCTCATATAACTATAACTTTTTTTTTTACCAAAGTCATAAAATTTTGTTTTCTCACATAAAAATCATATAACTATGATTTTTTTTCACCAAAGTCATATAAATTTGTTTTCTCACACAAAAATCATAGTGGTCGGAAAGCAAAATTTTTGGTAGTACTTTCTTATGTTATGTTTTTTATTTTTTATTTTCAGTCGAATAAACCCAATTAAAATAGGAGATATATGAGTTTTTTTAGCCGCTCCAAACAATAGTATCCGATAATATATATATATATATATATATATATATATATATATATATAGCATTGTGCCCATTTTTAATTCATCTGAAATACCCTTGTTTTTTAATTATCACTTCATTGTCAGGCGGTTTTTCGTCATTTCGAAAAAAGGGCTAAATCTATTTCTCTCCACTCTCTTTCGAGTTTTCTTCTCCCTCGATTTGGTCTTCCTCTTCACTTCTCCTCCCTTTTCTGCGTTTTTCTGTTTCTCATTGTAAGAGTCAATATGTGATTTTGATTTTGTCTATTTCTCTCACCTGCTTCTTTTTTTTTTTTTTGAGATTTAAATAATGGTCTTTAAATCTGAGTACCATTTTTTCCGTATATCAATATGTGGTTAGCAAGTAAATCTATTAATTCACTCTCTTTCGTTTTCTTTCTTTATTTTTCTAAAATGAAGTAACTAAAATTTTATTGTTAAGAATACATTGAGATGTCAATTCAATGGGTTTATCGACAATTAAAATGGACTTTACATTGCTTGGGTTTCGTAGAGCAAAGGGGGAAAAATTGAGGAGGAGAAATATGATTAGATGAACAATGGTATACTAGAGAAGGATAAGAAAAAGGAGGAACTGGTCTCTTTCTGCCCATAGATTCAATTTTAGGTTTGGTGAATCATGATACGTAATTGGGTTGTTTTAGCTGCTGGAGAACTTGTTCCCGGAAAATCAATTATGACATCTGGAAATTTAGGTGTCTTCCTTCACGATGACTTTCGTCCAGTTCTGTTGTTCATTGAGGAGGGAGAGAGAAGAGGAAGAAAAGAATTTGAGTTTAGTTTTTAGTAACAAGACAAAAAAGTCCCTATACTTAATGTGCTGGCCGCTGGGAATGTAAGACGAACGTATTTTAGAAAAATAGTGGGTACAGTTAACATACTACCGTGTGTGTATCATATATATTGACACGGTAGTCTAGAGCGTTCATAACTGTAGTATTGGCATGCAATCTCACTTTCTGTTTGTAGTAGGTTTTTATGCCTAGCCGTTGTTTTCTTTCATTGTTGATCACCTTACTGTCTTATTGTTTTTATTCTCCTTTGATATGGCTTTTTGGTATTGTCCCTTCTTGTCTATATTTTCATTAATGGGGTGCTTATGCTTTCCTGAGCGATGGTCTACTGGACACAGCCTCCCAATCCTCAGAAGGTAGAGGTAAGGTCTGCGTACACGCTACCCTCCCATACCTACGGTGTGGGATAATACTTGGTATATATAAGAGGGGCGGAAGCTAGTCGCCGGAGGGGTAGAGGGGACAGGAAAATACGAGGAATGTAAGGAACAGGAAGCAAGCAATAAAATATACCTCAGGCGGCAAAGCCGACCATATGCAAGCGTATGCTAAATAAAATAAGCGGCAGAGCCGACCGAATGCAAGTATGTTAAAGTAAGATTAAAATATAAAATCTGGCGGCAGATCCGTACAGAAGTGTTATTGATAATAGGAAATTAAAATACAGATATTAAAAATTGAAACTTAAAAACTTACACGGGTATAAAACTCTTAAGGCTTGAGAGGTTTTAGTGAGAGAAATATGTAGAGAGAAGTATCCGAAATTTGGGTGAAGGATTGAATGCCCTCTTCCGTGAGTGAGGGGGTCTATTTATAGAATTATAGACCGTGCTACAATAACTTTCTGGAAAATTCTTTGTTGGCGTCATATCTGATGTCAGCGACAAATTGGTCCTGATTTTGACTTATTCTGGGTCATAGTCAGGGTCATCCTCTTTTTCTGATTGTTCTTCAGACGAACTGGATGAATGTTGATCGGGAACCTTTCCCTTGAGCTGTTGTAGAAGGTTTTCCATCTCCTAGATGTAGTCTTCTTTGCTGGTAGAGCCTGCTAACTTTGCTTGATCTAGCCTTCTCAGCTGCAAAAATGAAGTGTTTGCTACATCTGTAGGTGACAGAAATTTGGGGTTGCTGAAAAATCATTTTCAACTGCTGGTAAGTAAGTCTCCGTGGCATCCCTCCATGCCTTGTACCACTTACAGTAGCCTTGAAGGGCTAACCAAGGCATATCTCTTAATCCTTCCCGTTTGTGGAAAACAAACTTCTGGGTGTAGATCTGTGGGATGTGGAATCTGAGGGAAAATTGGAGCAACTGAGGAATATGCTGGTCTCCATGAAATCTGGAACAGAAATACTCAAATTCTTCTTTCACTAGTGGAGGACATATATGTGCCAAATGGCCGTAAATAGGCCACCATTGGTGCAGAAACCATTGGGGAAAATCTACTAGCAAGTTTTTGCCCCAAAGGAGAAAATATGAGTGGTTTGTTAGTATGGTTTTGAAAGGTCAGCGCATTAAACCACGCATCCCTATAATCATAGTAACTAAAAAATTGGGGAGAAAATGGCTGGAAAAGTTTTCTGACTTTCATAGGGTGATTACTCCATTCCTTCGGCGAGATGATTTTGTTTATCCACACTGTGACATGGGTGATATAGGTTTAGGTTTTGTCCAAAAAAGGTTTAAACAGACAAGAGTGAGTGTCTGTAAGGATAAATTCATAAAACTTCTAGTTATGAACAGGAGTTTTCTGGAGAAAGTTGGATGTTGGGTCGAGCATCTTTTTGGCTACTATTAGAGAGTTAGAATCCCAAAGATGTGGCTCGGTTTGGACGAGTGAGTAAGTCATCTTGTTCTTAATATATTGTGGTTCCCCCGTATAAGGACCTACTGAAGAAATTGGCTGAGGCACGAGTGAAGAAAGTGCCTGCTTAGGCACAGAAGGCACCGTGCTCTTTGTAGTGGGGCTTTTGGCCACCACTTGTCTTTTAGTGGGTTTTTTACTACCACTTCTTTCTTTGTTGTGCTTTTTGCAACCACAGCTGAAGTTGAAGCTAAAGAAGACCTGGCGGAAGATATGGGGGCTGCTTTAACGAGTTGTGCCATCGACTTTGCCACTTCCTCTTGGTTGAGAGGAGTCATGGGTGCTTTTGAAGTAAGGCCCATGAGTTGTATCCATTTTTCAAAATCTTTTGTCGTCCATTGCGAAGCATGCGGCTATGCAAATTGAATATTATCTTCAGAAGAGGGTTCTTCTTCGGCGATATCTGTCCATCTTCGAGGTTGGGCAATTGAAATTGGTTTGGCTGGAATCGGCTGTGATGAGACCACCATTGGGATGCCTTTCATGGCATAGTCTGCAGGCGATCTACATTTTGGTTGGATTGGTCCAGCTTCTGTTGTTTGCTGCTTTTTTGCAGCCACTGTTATTGTCTGTTGTTGAACAATTGTTGAAATTGAAGCATCTTTAGGCTGTTGTGTGGCAGCCTGCTGTTGGTTTTTTCCTCCGTGGCTGGTAAGGTTAATCGCGGGGGATTTGGTTTTTTAGGCATTTTATCTTCCTTGAAGGACTTCACGGGTTAGGAAATCAGATATGGAGTTTGAGATTCCCTTTATATATTCAATATCAAAATCAAAAATTGATAAAATAGCTTTCCATCTGGCGAAAAATATGTTTTAAAGAAATATTTTGCACATCCTTTTGTAAAACAGACTTAGCTGCGTTGCAGTCAATGTGAAGCAAAAACTTTTGGTTTAATCGGATTAAAATTTCGATATGCATAAAACAATTACCATTTTTTTTTAATGTTGGATAGTTCTATTGTGAGCTATTCCAGTACTGTGATGTAAAAGAAATGATACTTTCTTTATCATTTTAATTTGTTTTAAGATACCACCATATCCTATGTCTGACGTATCTGTTTCTACGATTTTAAAAGCAGATGGATCGGGGAGACTTAAGAGAGGGATATTCTTGACTTTCAACTTAAGTTGCTTGACAGCATTGGTTTGGGCATCTGTCCAAGGAACTGGAGGCTTTTTTAATCTGTCGTGAAGGGGCCTTAGCAGAATGCTTAATCCCGGAATGAAATCACAAATATAGTTGACACAACTAAGAAACCTTTGAAGTTGTGTCTTGTCCAGGATTTGATCTGGGAATTTGTCAGCAAACTGGAGAGATCGCTGAATAGGAGTAGTCCCTTGTTGGATGTTATGACCAAGGAACCTAATGTTTGTCTGGAATAAGCTGTACTTAGTTCTAGACAGAGCTAATCTATTTTCTTTGATAGTGTTAAAGAAAATGCCTAGATGTTTGAAATGTTGGTTGATGTTTGTTGAGAAAATCAAGACATCGTCTATATAAGTTATAACAAAACTGGAATATGGATTAAAGATATCATTCATTATCTTCTGAAATTTAGAAGAGGCGTTCTTTAATCTGAATGGCATCACGTTCCATTCGTACTGTCCGAAAGGGACTGTAAAAGCAGTTTTGTACCTGTCTTTTCGGTTAATTAGTACTTGCCAAAGTCCAGATTTCAAATCAAATTTAGAGAAAATTATTGTAGCATAGACTCTTTGTAATAAGTCTTTCTTGTTAGGAATAGGATACCTAATCCATCTAAGTGCTGCGTCAAGAGGCTTATAGTTGATAACCAAGCGAGGGACTCCGCGCTCGATTTTGGACTTCTTGTCTAAGAGATCATTGATCTCTTTTTGACAATGCATTGTAAACTCGTGATTCATTTGAATGGGTCGAGCTTTAGTTGGGATGTTTCTCTCGTTAAAGTCAGGCTCGTAAGGAAGCCCAACAATGTGCCGTTTACGTTTCCAAAATGCCATTGGCAAATCGGAACAAAGCTCCTGTTGAATCTTAACTTCTAAACATTTAATTTTAGAAGAAATTACAGAATCAGTTAACTGCTTCTGTATTCTTTGGAAAGCTACATCTTCTTTTAAAAATATAATTTGTTTTTCTTAAGGAAGAAGGACGTTGCTTGTGGGATAATGCCTTTGTTCGTAACCAGGTATGGTTTGCAAAGTTGAATGAAAGGAATACCTAGGATTACTGCATTGCAAAGGTCTTTTGCCAAGAGAAATGGAGTCTGGATGAACCAGTTTGGTCCTCTGGGGAGTTCGTGACCTTTACAGAAGGAAGTTTGTAAGTGATTTTAAGTTTTTCACCATTGGCGGCCCTTAGGCGTTCCTTGGTTTTTATGAAAAACTTGGTTGGAATGACACCTTTTTGGATGCAGCTTCTATCTGCTCCGGTGTCAAATAAAGCAATGCCAGTCCAAACAAAAGATTTACTGACGATGAGAGTTACCCAAACATGGTATTTCTGAATCCTTATAGAGGAAAGATGTCCAAAGAAGGATTTTGTTTCATCATCTTCTTGGTCAGAGGTTGCAACTGCCTATACAACCTCTTTGACCTTTTATGGCTCATTAGACAATTGTTGGAGGACAAGTCTATCAAGCTCTTGTCTTGCTTTTATTTCCCTAATTTCTTCTTTCAGGTGTGCTATCTCAGATTGAAGGTCTGAGATGGTCACCTTTGACACCTTAGGACTATCAGAGGGAAACCTCTTCAAAATATCAGTAATGCTGTAGGTATTGGCTACCTGGGGATGATTTTGAAGAGTTGATGATGAGGGTGTTGAAGGCTTATTAAGGGTTGTCTTAAGTTTTCCTAAAAAATCATTTTTAAGTTCAGGATCTTGAAGATCACCAATTACTTCAAGAAGAAGATCTTGTTCTTTCGTGAGAACATTGATCTGAGGGAGGTCATCTTGGTCAGACTCCCCTGAAGATGTAGTGGAAGAATTTAAGTCATCTTCTAGGATGTTGTTAAATTGTTCGTCGTCGGACATTTCATTGTCTGTAATATCCGAAGATTCACTTAATTCAACAAGCAATTCCTCTATTTTGTTTAGAGTAGGTTCGTCAAGTTGTAGGCTCTTGATCTTCTGAGAGACTTTGCAAAACTTGGCGATGTGACCTGGCTTTTCACACTTGAAACATTTGCCAGTGGAAGTAGAAGTCTTGCCATCTTTAGTAAAGGATTTGGAAGACTTATTTTTTGTGTAGGAAAGTTTCCTTTTCCTATTGGAATTGTATTTTCTAATATTGGAAGAATCAGGTTTAGAACTTTTCTTCCTATGAGGTTTACTACCGCATGAAGGAAGACCAAATTGTTCGCAGAAACTTCCTAAGTCCCTACGTCTTTGTGCCCTATCTTTGGCAAGTTGCCTAAGTATTTTGTCTTGCCTACAGAATTTAAGAGCAACTTGTTGAATCTGGCTAACTATCTGGCCATAGGTGATTCGGTCGTAAGGAACAATTTCACCGGAATATTGACTCTGAAATTCTTCTTTGACTAAATCTCTAAGGGACCTAGGCAAGCCATATAGGAATTTCTCTTTCCAATAAGGAAGATTCCCATCTGGTCTTTCGTAGATCCTGGTCAAGAAGGAATCCTTATACCACCTAAAATCTGAAAGAGTTTTGCACCTGAGGTTGTTAAGTATTTCAGAGGATTTTTCTCAAAAGATACCTGGACAACCTACGAATGTTTTGATGATTGTGTAAATCAACGTGTTGATAGAATCAGGAATTGTTTTACCATCTTTTAGGATTGGTTGTCCTAATTAATCTAATTTCACGGCTTGGAGAATTTTTTTTTTCCTTGTCGCTTAAATGGGTATCCCACCACTCCTTAAGTTGACCTGTAAAACCAGCGACTAAGACATGAGTAGTATTCTGGTTCGAACAATTGTGGGAGGTTTTATAAGCAGTGGCCACCATGGTCATCTGCTGTAATTTTGCAAGAATATTATATTCCGAACAACCATCGATATTCCACCCATAGATATTATGAGCATTATAATTATTCTGCATGGTATTAGGTCTCTCTTCTAAGACCACGTCAGGATGTGTAG
This sequence comes from Nicotiana obtusifolia, assembly GCA_002018475.1. Taxonomy (NCBI): domain Eukaryota; kingdom Viridiplantae; phylum Streptophyta; class Magnoliopsida; order Solanales; family Solanaceae; genus Nicotiana; species Nicotiana obtusifolia. The sequence continues at coordinate 42,872 of MCJB01046568.1, forward strand.
CTCTAGGGTAATAGAGGTTTTGAGGCTTTCGCCAGTTGGGAAATTCTAACTTAATAGGTACCATTTCTAAAGGAGGCTTGTCTTCCAGAGAAATTTGTAAAAATTTTTCAGATTCATTATCTGAATCGGTATCTCCTAGAACTCATACGATCTTAGTACAGGAATCTTCCGTCTGTCGTACTGGAGTGTCCTGGATTGTTAAGGATTTTTCTATTTCCGCTATCCTCTGTTGCAGTTCTGAGAGTTTGGGAGAATCTTTAGAGCAAAGTTATTATATGGGTTCTATGGATCTCGTATGGTTTAAATAAAGGAGTTGTAGGAGTAGAGGTTCCTGCTGTTGATTTCTTCATAGAAGCTGAAGAAGAATTTGAAACCAAGTATTCTCCAAGAGTTTGTAAGTACTTGTTAGTGTAATTATTTTGTTCAAAAATATTTTTAATATCTTTGTCAGTGATCGATTCAGTGTCAGTTCTCTTTTTGAAAGGTGAGGCTGTAACGGAGCTGCTAGCAAAGCTTGTCGAAAATCCTTGTGACGGAGGAAGTTCGAAAATAACTTCTTCGCTAGTGTTGGTTTTCCATATTTTTGAAACATTAATCGAGGACACTAAATGTCTAGCAGAATGAATTGATGAGATTTCAGACTGCGATGAGGCAGAGGAACTAACTCTTTGGCTAAGGGACCTCTGAAAGGAAACTAGCACAGATCCGGAAGGGAGTTGTTGGATCTGGGAAACTATTGTGTTTTGAGGTTTTGAGCAGGAGTGGCATCCTGCAGAAGCCAGTTTTCAGGCAGAGAAACCTGATTCCAAGAAATTGGCTTAGGAATAGATAGATGAGATCTCTGCAGATCTGTCTGAAAGAGAACAATTTCACCTTTGTGAGTAGTTCTCATAACTCCAGTGTTAAAGGCAGAACTCATGGCCTTATATTGGATTCTGTAAATAATTGCTACTGGAAGAGAACCAGCTTTAGTATTATAATTAGAAGTCTTAACATTAAGGGTCAAGGCATCTAAAATATTTCTATCTTTAAGGGAGACTGTGAAGTTAGGGAAACAGTCGAAATAAATTGGACCATTGCAAAAACTGGTTTCAACCATTCCTAATAATGAATCATTGAACTCTAGAAATCTAGAATCTCTAAGACAGAGTAGAAGTGATGTGTCCAATCCTTCTCTGAATAAAGGCTTAGCGGCTATTTGTACTAAATCAAAATGGATGTAATTATATTTCTTCCTATATTTTTCATTAGATTTGATATTGAGAAGTTTGATTTCCTCATGATCTGATTCCAAAGGAATAGTTTGTTCAACGGTAGACATGTGGTAATCACTTGTCAAGCTCTATTTTTGAGACTTGTAGATTGTTGACTGGGGATGTTTGGGGATTTTTCAGTCGTCAATTGATTGCTGCAAATCAGAGAAACTAATCTCTTCTTTGAGCTTAAAATTGGAAGAAGATAGGCGCCTATTTTATTTAGCATACGCTTGCATATGGTCGGCTTTGCCGCTTGAGGTATATTTTATTGCTTGCATCCTGTTCCTTACATTCCTCGTATTTCCCTGTCCTCTCTACCCCTCCGGGGACTAGCTTCCGCCCCTCTGGTATCAGAGCCAGTTGGGAAGTAAGGATGTGATTCTTGTTTTTAACATACTGTTATGTGGTACTGCTAGATCTAGTATAAAAGTCACGGATCTCATTATTTATGGTTAAATTTGAGAGTTGTTCTTACTTTATCTTGTTATAGTGCAAAGATGTTAGATCTGATGATAGATCTGCAGATTTACTGATTCTTTTCCATAAAATGGTTAAACATATGCTTGTAATACGAAGAATCTTTGAAGATGGCACTGGAATCCTTTCGGATCTGCACTGTAAGCGTGGTTCCCAGGGATTATGGCGAGGTGATGCCTGTAAATGTACCTGGTAGGCTTGTAGATGGTTTAAAATCCTTTGGGTCATTTAGAAGTAATTCTTTGTAGAACAATCATAAACATTAGCCCTTTTGAGTAAAAGAATTAGTATACTTACAGATCTACCCTCTATATCTAACGCTAAGCACTATAGTAAGATAAAATCTGAACAGACCTCTTACAAGGCCTTAAAAGTTATAGATCTATGAAGTTTAACACTAGATCTGACTCTTCCACATACAGTAGAGTTAAGAACTTGAATAACTTCTTTATGAAACCACTTGGTCTCTCGAGCCAAGGATAGGAAGCATTTTAATCATTCAAATGTCTTACTTTCACTCATTGTCATCTAGATCTACGAGTTCTTCTTTTTCCTCCTCTTCTTCCAATTTTAAGCTCAAAGAAGAGATTAGTTTCTCTGATTTGCAGCAATCAATTGACGACTGGAAAATCCCCAAATATCCCCAGTCAACAATTTACAAGTCTAAAAAATTGACCTTGACAAGTGATTATCACATGTCTACCATTGAGCAAACTATTCTTCTGGAATCAGACCATGAGGAAATAAAACTTCTCAATATCAAATCTATTTAAAAATATAGGAAGAAATACATCCATTTTGGTTTAGTACAAATAGTTGCTAAGCCTTTATCCAGAGAAGGATTGGACACATCACTTCTACTCTGTCTTAGAGATTCTAGATTTCTAGAGTTCAATGATTCATTATTAGGAATGGTTGAAACCAGTTTTTGCAATGGTCCAATTTATTTCGACTGTTTCCCTAACTTCACAGTCTCCCTTAAAGATAGAAATATTTTAGATGCCTTGACCCTTAATGTTAAGACTTCTAATTATAATACTAAAGCTGGTTCTCTTCCAGTAGCAATTATTTACAGAATCCAATATAAGGCCATGAGTTCTGCCTTTAACACTGGAGTTATGAGAACTACTCACAAAGGTGAAATTGTTCTCTTTCAGACAGATCTGCAGAGATCTCATCTATCTATTCCTAAGCCAATTTCTTGGAATCAGGTTTCTCTGCCTGAAAACTGGCTTCTGCAGGATGCCACTCCTTCTCAAAAATCGCAAAACACAATAGTTTCCCAGATCCAACAACTCCCTTCCGGATCTGTGCTAGTTTCCTTTCAGAGGTCCCTTAGCCAAAGAGTTAGTTCCTCTGCCTCTCAGTCTGAAATCCCATCAATTCACTCTGCTAGACATTCAGTGTCCTCAAATCCCACTAGAATCGAGACAATTGAATTCGAATCTAGAGTTCCACAAGCTAGGTATAAGGTAGAAAAACCAGAGACGGTTCCCTCTGCCAACACTACCTACAACCGACCAGATTCTCCAACTTATACGTCACTAGGTGCTGAATTAGGAGATGACAATATCGTTGGTGCTTTGGAGATAGAATTTTAAATTGATAAAAAAAGGTCTCCAAAGGAATTTTACTCTCTTGAAAATCTTTTCAAAAGAACATGGTTTTTAGAAATATATAGAGAAAAAGAAAGAAAGAAAATTTAAAAAATTTCTGTGATAGTCTAAATGTCATTAAACAACAAATTAATTTCTTTGAATGGTTTGAAATTTATGTTGATTATAACCAGATCGATTTCCCTTTTTCAAACTCGATTAATGTTTCAAAAATATGGAAAACCAACACTGGCGAAGAAGTTATTTCCGAACTTCCTCCGTCACAAGGATTTTCGACAAGCTTTGCTAGCAGCTCCGTTACAGCCTCACCTTTCAAAAAGAGAACTGACACTGAGCCGATCACTGGAAAAGATATTAAAAATATTTTTGAACAAAATAATTACACTAACAAGTATTTACAAACTCTTGGAGAATACTTGGTTTCAAATTCTTCTTCAGCTTCTATGAAGAGACCAACAATAGGAACCTCTACTCCTACAACTCCTTTATTTAAACCATACGAGATCCATAGAACCTATATTAGAGAACTTATTATGCAGCGCTCTAAAGATTCTCCCAAACTCTCAGAACTGCAACAGAGGATAGCGGAAATAGAAAAATCCTTAACAATCCAATACACTCCAGTCCGACAGACGGAAGATTCCTCTTCTAAGACTAGGAGCTCTAGGAGATACCGATTCAGATAATGAATCTGAACAATTTTCACAAATTTCTCTAGAAAACAAGCCTCCTCTAGAAATGACACCTATTAAGTCAGAATTTCCGAACTGGCGAAAGTCTCAAAAACTCCATTACCCTAAAGCTACACATCTTGACGTGGTCTTAGAAGAGAGACCTAATACCATGCAGAATAATTATAATGCTCATAATATCTATGGGTAGAATATCGATGGCTGTTCGGAATATAATATTCTTGCAAAATTACAGCAGATGACCATGGTGGCCACTGCTTACAAAACCTCCCACAATTGTTCGGACCAGAGTACTACTCATGTCTTAGTCGTTGGGTTTGTTAGGCCAACTTAAGGGGTGGTGGGATACCCATTTAAGCGACGAGGAAAAACAACAAATTTTCCAAGCCGTGAAATAAGATGAATTAGGACAACCAATCCTAAAAGATGGTGAAACAATTCCTGATTCTATCAACACGTTGACTTACACAATCATCAAAACATTCGTAGGTTGTCCAGGTATCTTTAGAGAAAAATCCTCTGAAATACTTAACAACCTCAAGTGCAAAACTCTTTCAGATTTTAGGTGGTATAAGGATTCCTTCTTGGTCAGGATCTACGAAAGACCAGATGGGAATCTCCCTTATTGGAAAGAGAAATTCCTAGATGGCTTGCCTAAGTCCCTTAGAGATTTAGTTAAAAAAGAATTTCAGAGTCAATATTCCGGTGATATTGTTCCTTACGATCGAATCACCTATGACCAGATAGTTAGCCAGATTCAACAAGTTGCTCTTAAAGTTTGTAGGCAAGACAAAATACTTAGGTAACTTGCCAAAGATATGGCACAAAGAGGTAGGGACTTAGGAAGTTTCTGCGAACAATTTTTGTCTTCCATCATGCGGTAGTAAACCTCATAGGAAGAAAAGTTCTAAACCCCATTCTTCCAATAATAGAAAATACAAAGGAAAATTTCCTACACAAAACATAAGTCTTCCAAATCCTTTACCAAAGATGGAAAGACTTCTACTTCCACTAGCAAATGTTTCAAGTGTGGAAAGCCAGGCCAGATCACCAAGTTTTGCAAAGTCTCTCAGAAGATCAAGAGCCTACAACTTGACGAACCTACTCTAAAAAAAATAGAGAAATTTCTTGTTGAATTAAGTGAATCTTCAGATATTACGGACAGTGAAATGTCCGACGACGAACAATTTAACAACATCCTAGAAGATGACTTAAATTCATCCACTACATCTTCAGGGGAGTCTGATCATGATGACCTCCCTCAGATCAATGTTCTCACGAAAGAACAAGTTCTTCTTCTTGAAGTAATTGGTGATCTTCAAGATCCTGAACTTAAAAAGGATTATTTAGGAAAACTTAAGACAGTCCTTAATAAGCCTTCAACACCCTCATCATCAACTCTTCAAAATCATCCCCCGGTAGCCAGTACCTACAACATTACTGATATTTTGAAGAGGTCTCCCTCTGATAGTCCTAAGGTCTCAAAGGTGACCATCTCAGACCTTCAATCTGAGATAGCACACCTGAAAGAAGAAATTAGGGAAATAAAAGAAAGACAAGAGCTTGATAGACTTATCCTCCAACATTTGTCTAATGAGCCACAAAAGCTCAAAGAGGTTGTACAGACAGTTGCAACCTCTGACCAAGACGATGATGAAACAAAATCCTTCTTAGGACATCTTTCCTCTATAAGGATTCAGAAATACCATGTTTGGGTAACTCTCATCGTCAGTAAATCTTTTGTTTGGACTGGCATAACTTTATTTGACACCGGAGTAGATAAAAGCTGCATCCAAGAAAGTGTCATTCCAACCAATTCTTATGTAAAAACCAAGGAACGCCTAAGGGCCGCCAATGGTGAAAAACTTAAAATCACTTACAAACTTCCTTCTGTAAAGGTCACGACCTCCCCAGAGGAACCAAACTGGTTCATCCAGAATCCGTTTCTCTTAGCAAAAGACCTTTGCAATGCAGTAATCCTAGGTATTCCTTTCATTCAACTTTGCAAACCATACCTGGTTACGAACAAAGGTATTCATGTGGATTATCCCACCAGCAACGTCCTTCTTCCCTTCCATAAGCCTCCAACTTATGAAGTCATACATTCTTTGCAAAACAAAGAAAAATGAATTATGTTTTTAAAAGAAGATGTAGCTTTCCAAAGAATACAGAAGAAGTTAACTGATTATGTAATTTCTTCTAAAATTAAATGTTTAGAAGCTAAGATTCAACAGGAGCTTTGTTCCGATTTACCAATGGCATTTTGGAAACGTAAAAGGCACATTGTTGGGCTTTCTTACGAGCCTGACTTTGACGAGAAAAACATCCCAACTAAAGCTCGACCCATTCAAATGAATCACGAGCTTACAATGCATTGTCAAAAAGAGATCAGCGATCTCTTAGACAAGAAGATAATTTCCCCTTCAAAGTCTCCCTGAAGTTGTGCATCATTCTATGTCAACAAAAACTCCGAAATCGAGCGCGAAGTCCCTCGCTTTATTATCAACTATAATCTCTTAACGCAGCACTTAGATGGATTATGTATCCTATTCCTAACAAGAAAGACATATTACAAAGAGTCTATGCTGCCACAATTTTCTCTAAATTTGATTTGAAATCTGGATTTTGGCAAGTACAAATTGACCCAAAAGATAGGTACAAAACTGCTTTTACAGTCCCTTTCGGACAGTACGAATGGGACGTGATGCCATTCGGATTAAAGAACACCCCTTCTGAATTTCAGAAGATAATGAATGATATCTTTAATCCATATTCCAGTTTTGTTATAACTTATATAGACGATGTCTTGATTTTCTCAACAAACATCGACCAACATTTCAAACATCTAGGCATTTTCTTTAACACTATCAAAGAAAATGGATTAGCTCTGTCTAGAACTAAGTACAGCTTATTCTAGAAAAACATCAGGTTCCTTGGTCATAACATCCAACAAGGGACTATTACTCCTATTCAGCGATCTCCCCAGTTTGCTGACAAATTCCCAGATCACATCATGGACAAGACACAACTTCAATGGTTTCTTGGTTGTGTCAACAATATTTGTGATTTCATTCCAGGATTAAGCATTCTGCTAAAGCCCCTTCACGACAGATTAAAAAAGCCTCCAGTTCCTTGGACAGATGCCCAAACCAATGTTGTCAAGCAACTTAAGTTGAAAGTCAAGAATCTCCCTCTCCTAAGTCTCCCCGATCCATCTGCTTTTAAAATCATAGAAACAAATACGTCAGACATAGGATATGGTGGTATCTTAAAACAAATTAAAAATGATAAAGAAAGTATCATTGTTTTACATCAAAGCACTAGAATAGCTCACAATAGAACTATCCAATAATTAAAAAAGAAATTTTGGCAATTGTTTTATGCATATCGAAATTTCAATCCGATTTATTAAACCAAAAGTTTTTGCTTTGCATTGACTGCAAGGCAGCTAAGTCTGTTTTACAAAAGGATGTGCAAGATATTGCTTCAAAACATATTTTCGCCAGATGGCAAGCTATTTTATCAATTTTGATTTTGATATTGAATATATAAAGGGAAGCTCAAATTCCATACCTGATTTCCTAACCCGTGAATTCCTTCAAGGCAGACAAAATGCTAAAAAACCAAAGCCCCCGTGGTTAGCCTTACCAGCCCCAAAGGAGAAAACAACAACAGGCTGCCACACAATAGCCTAAAGATGTTTCAATTTCAGTAGTTGATCAACAACAACAGACAACAACAGCAGCTGCAAAAAAGCAGCAAACAAATGAATCTGGACCAATCCAGCAAAAATGTAGATTGCTAGCAGACTATGCCATGAAAGGCATCCCAATGGTGGTCTCATCACAGCCGATTCCGGCCCAACCAATTTCAATTACCCAACCTCGAAGATGGGCAGATATCGCTGAAGAAGAACCTTCTTCTAAAGATGATATTCAATTTGCACAGCCGCATGCTTCGCAGTGGACGGCAAAAGATTTTGAACAATGGATACAACTCATGGGCCTTACTTCAAAAGCACCCATGACTCCTTTCAACCAAGAGGAAGTGGTAAAGTCGATGGCGCAACTCCTTGAAGCAGCCACCATATCAACGTTGTTGCTACAAGCACCACAAAGAAAGAAGTGGTGGTAAAAAATCCCCACTAAAAGACAAGTGGTGGCCAATAGCCCCACTACACAGAGCACGGTGCCTTCTACGCCTAAGCAGGCACTTTCTTCACCCGTGCCTCAGCCAATTTCTTCAGTAGGTCCTTATTCGGGGGAACCTCAATATGTTAAGAACGAGATGACTTACTCACTCGTCCGAACTGAGCCACATCTTTGAGATTCTAACCCTCTAATAGTAGCCAAAAAGATGCTCGACCCTCTACTGTAAGTGGTACAAGGCATGGAGGGATGCCACAGAGACTTACTTACCAGCAGTTGGAAAATGATTTTCCAGCAACCCCAAATTTCTATCACCTATAGATGTAGCAAACACTTCATTTTTGCAGCAGAGAAGGCTAGCTCAAGCAAAGTTAGCAGGCTCTACCAGCAAAGAAGACTACATCAAGGAGATGGAAAACCTTCTACGACAGCTCAAGGGAAAGGTTCCCGATCAACATTCATCCAGTTCGTCTGAAGAACAATCAGAAGAAAAGGATGAACCTGACTATCACCCAGAATAAGTCAAAATCAGGACCAATTTGTCGCTGACATCAGATATGACGCCAGCAAAGAATTTTTCAGAAGTTACTGTAGCAATATTACTGTAGATTACTATGCACTTATCACCGTAGATTACTGTGCACTTTTCACTGTAGCAAAACACTGTCCATTTCCACTGTAGCACGGTTTATAATTCTATAAATAGAACCCCTCACTCACTGAAGAGGGCATTCAATCCTTCACCCAAATTTCGGATACTTCTCTCTACATATTTCTCTCACTAAAACCTCTCAAGCCTTAAGAGCTTTATACCCCTGTAAGCTTTTAAGTTTCAATTTTTAATATCTGTATTTTAATTTCCTATTATCAATAACACTTCTGTACGGCTCTACCGCCAGATTTTATGTTTTAATCTTACTTTAACATACTTGCATTCGGTCGGCTCTACCGCCTATTTTATTTAGCATACGCTTGCATATGATCGGCTTTGCCGCCTGAGGTATATTTTATTGCTTGTTTCCTGTTCCTCACATTCCTCGTATTTCCATGTCCCATATAATCCCTCCGGGGACTAGCTTCCGCCCCTCTGGTATATATATATACACACCCAGTATTATCCCACACCGTGGGTCTGGGAGGGTAGCGTGTACGCAGACCTTACCTCTACCTTGTGAGGATAGAGAGGCTGTTTCCAGTAGACCATCGCTCAAGAAAGCATAAGCACCCCATTAATGAAAATATAGACAAGAAGGGACAATACCAAAAAGCCATATAAAAGGAGAATAAAAACAACAAGACAGTAAGGTGATTAACAATGAAAGAAAACAACGGTTAGGCATAAAAACCTACTACAAACAGAAAATGAGACTGCATGCCAATACTACAGTTGTGAACACTCTAGACTACCGTGTCAATATATATATATATATATATATATATATAACCTCGCCTGCTAACCCTTTAACAACGCCTCAACCAACGGCTTAAAAACAGGTTCTGCAGAGGCCACCGGTTATGTTGCCATAACCAGAGCTTACTTTTTAACTTAGAACTGCCTGGGTTTAAACCTTTAACCTAAGCAACATCGGAATAGAAACAGTAATCAAATTCATACTAAAGCATGCTTCAAGAACAGTTCAAGAATCCTAAGTTTAACACATATATTTAGCCTATCATTTAGGCTAAATCTTTAAACAAGAAATTAAAATTGAAACTAAAAATTAAAAGCACCTGAGACCGTCGAGGTTGTAACCAAGTGGTTTCTTTTATTAATAAGCTAACTGATTTACAGAGGGATTTTTACAACTGAGAGTAGGGAGAGTAAGAACTATCGGGGAGAAAAAGCCTGCTTCCAACTAAGTCCTAAGAGATCCTTATATAATGGATATTCTGAATAAAAGCCATAAAGAAAACAATAAAATGGCAGACAAGATAAAAAGAAAAAGTAAAAACGACAATCTATTTTATAAAAGTAGATCTGATTCCCTACACTATATCATGGTAGGGTCTTCTACTTTATAAAAGCTGACTTATTTTATTACCCCAATAATTCTTGAGTGGGGGGCCCTCAATTATTTCTTTCTAATTTCCTTGCCTTTGTCCTTTTTGCCGAGGAAGATTCTTCCGCAGTTTCCTTCATTTTTTGTAAAAATTCTTTTAATGCTTCAATATTAACTTGCTCGGTGTTTTCTTCTTGAGATTCTCCTTCCAAGCAAATATCTTCATTAGTGGTTTTGCTTATTGACGCCATTGATATATCATCTGGCATTTCGTATCAAAATTCTTTGCAAAATCCTTTCTGACTTCTGCCAGATACGAAGCTATAAGTTCTTCTTTTGATACTGCTCCCATTTTCATTTGCAATTTTCTGCTGATGTGAGTGAAAGGGCTTATTTCTTCTTCAGCATTATTATTGCAGTTTCTTTGTGAAGCATAATTCTTGAGAGCTCTGTCAATATTATTCAGAGTTTCTTGGACATGAAGTTGCCCTGTTTCTTTATTTATCATAAGCATTTTACTCCAGAACTTTGTATAAAAAGTTCTATTGAGACAAGGGAATCCTTTATCAGTATAACCGATTTCAACATCCCATTTCATAATCCATGGGATAGAGAATTCTATGAAGAAGTACATAGGAGCCATTCCTTCGAAGAATACATTATCCTTCTGTAAACTTATTAATTTGGGTGATAATTCTACCCACTGAGTATATAAATTTTTGTAATTTTCTGGTAAAATGTCTATTGATGGCCCATATAAAGTCCACCATTCACAGAACCAATTTGGTAAGCTCTGTTCGAAAATATTAGCACAAATCTTTATAAACCAAGAATGTTTCCTATTAGGATTTTCATAATAAAAAGTTTTATAAAAACTCTGGATATAATCCCAATAATTGAACTTGACACGAATTTTCTGTTCCGGATGGATATAATCCTTTTCTTTCAAGGTACTAATTCCCCATTCATCAGCAGGAATGATACGCTTGAATATAATTTTAGAAAAGTTAAAAACTTTCTTGGTTGTCGATGGATAAAAGTGCTGAAATTCAGCTGTCCCTGTTGATAGTAAAATCAACTCGTAATTCATTCTATATTTATAAGTTGTAGTGGCATATGATGCCGTGTCAAGATATCTGGACATTATTTGCCAAGGATTATCCTTCAATTCGAGGTCGGATTGTTCCAAAAGAATTATTAACTCCTTTTTGGAATTCTGACTATAAGCTTCATTCCCTTCAGGACCTTCTTCCATTAAGGCTGTAGAATATGAAGGTGGGTTATTACCCGAATTTTGTTTGGACTTTATAAATTCCATGAAGTCCTTGTACATGGGGTGGTCGGTATTAACCCCTGAGCTTGAGCTTTCTGCAATATTAGCAGATATCAGTTTCTGGTTACCAATTTGGGCAAGGATATTACCTCGACTTCTTCCACTGCCTCTTCCCCTACCTCTAGGGGGTGTATATTGAGGTCTCATCTGAAAAATGAAACATAAGAATTATGAATTCAAATATTCTCTAGTATGAAAATCAGGGAGATTATTATCACTATCCTTTTTGTATATAATTTTGAAATTAAAAGGAGCCAATAAAGCCTGCCATCTTGCAAAAATCTGTTTAGAAACATCATGTTTAAAGTCTTTATTGAAAATAAATATAGCAGCATGACAATCAGTTTTTATTAAAAACTTTTGATTATAAAGATCAGTTTGAAACTTTAAAACACACTTGACTATAGCTAGAATTTCTTTAACTACAGTTGCATAGTTTTTCTGAGAATTATTCCATTTCCCAGAATAAAATTGTACAAGATAATCCTGTTTATTAGTAGGACATATTTGTTTCAGAATTCCTCCAAAGCCTATATCAGAGGCATCGGTTTCAACCACTTTATCCCAGTTTGGATTAGCAAGGGTCAAACATGGAAGGTTATTAACCTTCTTCTTAATAAGCTTAACAGTGTGATGACTCACTTTATTGCCCCGAATTTATTTCATTATTTATATCGTGTGAAATTAAATCGAGTAAGTTGTACTCGAAGTAAATCAAAAAGAATGGGACACATGGTCTCTTTTTAAGAAACTTAAGTCACAAAAGTCGATCGTAGATTGACTTATGAGTTAGAAGGCTCGGATTTGAAATCCGACGACTCGACTAGCTTCGGGAGGGAATATATGACTTAGACGAGTGACCGGAATATATTTGATAGACCTCGAACAATAATAGACTTGAGTCGAGGAAGTTCGGATTACCGGTCGATAAGTGAAATTTTGATCCGGAAGTCGAAATGAAATTCCGAAAGTTGCTGTAGGTTCCTTATGTAATTTTGGACTTGCCTGCAAATTTTCCGACCATTCGGACACTGTTTGGTCAGGTTCGGATTGAAGGATCGAATTGAGGATCCTTGAAGCTCATAGGATTTGGTTTCAATGCAAATCTAATAAATCGATGTTCATTTTAGTGTTCCAATGATTGGAACGAGTTTAAATGAGGTTATAGAACAGGTGTGCATGTTCAGATTAAGTCCCGGAGGTCTCGGGTGAATTTTGAATGGTCAACGGGACTTAAAACGTCGCTTCATGAAGCGACAAACATTTCATTTCTGGTATAATTGATATTAAAATTAGTAAACGAGCTCCAAACTCAATTTTGTTTGAGGCATTAGCTCCGTATTGAAATTACGGAGCCATAGCAAAAAGAATCGTCCAAATCGGACTCCGTACGAAGAATTTAGACTTAAATTAGTAAAATGAGGAAAAGGATCAGTTGGCTGATCAGATTAGCGACCCAAAAAGCGATTCGCATATTGACAATGCGAATCGCGAAACCCCTCAACCCATCGCGAAGTGAAGCAGAAGCTTCAGGTGAGAATCGCGACCAAAAAGCGGTTCGCATAATCAAAAAGCGAACCGCGAAAATGACAAGAGCAGTCGCGAAGTGGAACAGAACTGGAGGGGTCATTTCGCGTTGAGTTCGCGATTCGCGAACTTGAAAAGCGAATCGCGAATTTGACATGAGGGGTCGCGAACACGGGCAGAAACTTGGGTTTCCTTTTGCTCATTCCGCGATGAGAAAAGCGGTTCGCATGTTGAAAAAGCGAACCGCGAAATGCACAGTGGCGTCGCGAAATTGGCCTTTTGCTGAGCATTTTGCTTGATTTTTGACCCTCTATAAATAGGACCTAGGGTCCATTTGTGCACTACTGAGACGCATAAAACAATATCCACGAGAGAAACATTCTTCAAACACAAAGAACCACTAGAAATCAACCCCCAAACTCACATGCAATCAAGATTTGATGAATTATCTTGCAAAAGAAGGGGTTGTTCAACCTTAGCAGCAATTGGGGCTATTTGAGAGGAAGATTAAAAGTGAAGTTAAAACAAATAGAGAGGGAATCGTAAGAGAATCATCGGGTAAGTGTTCTATACCCTAAATCCCTCCTAAATAATTGTTTTCCATGCTTAATCTCACTGTAAACTCACGAATTTGTGAGAGAGAAGAACCTAGGGTTCTTCTCAATTTCTGAAAAATAGAAATCGGGGATTAAAGTCAATCCAATGATGGATTTTGACGAATTTGAGATGTATAGACCCACAGTGTAATGGGTAATTACATTTTTATGAGATTCGAACGATTTTGATGAATAGGCCCCACTATTGACCTTGAGTCAAATTTCGGGAATTAACCCATAAGACGTATAAATTTAAATGGAAATTGGTTTCCATTGTGAGTATTGAATACGATGAATTGTTTGTGAATAGATTTGGAGCCTTTGGACGCAAGGTGTCAAGGCTAAGGTTTATTGAAAACCTTAAATTGTTGCCGAGCAAGGTAAGTGTCCGTCTTAACCTTAGCTCGAGGGATTAGGTACTATGTGCTATATGCTAAATTGCTTTTCTAT